>JAEQML010058939.1:0-29364 GCA_016904865.1 Pissodes strobi
TTTATGTCAAACAGTCGGATAGTTCCGGAGATATGAAAATAATTTTTTTGTCATACGCTCCCAAAAATAGCTATTTTACGGACTCATTTGAGTCCGTAAAATGCTTCTTTTTAGGCCTAGTCCCTAAAAGTCGTCATGGCAACCTTTACGGACTATTCCAAAATTCCTGAATATGTCTAAATGTCAAATTTCGAATAAAATGACAAAATTGTCAAATAGTTGCTACGATATCAAATTCTATGCTAACTTTGTCGTACATTATGATTTCAAAAATTATGGTAAATTTGCAAATTTAGGCGTTCTGAAGAATTGCAAAAAGCGTATAAATAAAAATTAAATTTTGGGAGTGTAGGTATGACAAAAAATAGTGTTTGTCACACGTACCTAAATGAAGTTTTTCAGGACTCATCTGCTATTCCGGACTCGGCACGCCTCGTCCGGAAACAGCAATGATTCGTCCTGAAAAACTCCATTTTAGATACTTGTAACAAAAATAACTATTATGGGTTGCTAGTTCCCTAGTTTTCGAACCCATGCTTATTATAGAAACTTTTTTTTTACATTTTATGACAGGAATACGTGCCCTATTTTTTCCCCTGTATTTTAAAAACACTCTTCTAAGAGTCAAATAATTAATGTCGTCAGCATCAAATTACCGGGCGCCTAGTCAGAGACAAGGAAGAGACGCGCAACTCAATGTTAATAAATCATCCGAGAGAGCTGCCATGCCTTTTTTGTCTCTCTCCAAGGGAAATGAACGCAGGTGGCGCACGAGACGGGCTCTTTCGTTTGCCCGTCAAATTCAATTTAGCTATCTCTTTTTTTCTTTATTTCTTCAAAACTTCCAGGTTCAATTAAATAAATACTCGCATATAATTCAAAATGTCATTTATTTGGTGTTGATGTATATTATTCTTACAGACAATACGAATCAATATCACTAAAAGAAGTAACATCGTAAAACTGAATGGCCAAACAGACTATGATTCTTCCTTCCTATTTATTAAATTTAATATAAACATAATTGCACTAATGCTACTTTCGATTATTATTTCTGAGTAATCTTTTTCAATTGAAAGCAAAAAGAATTGAAAGTAGCATAAGTTCAACTGAATGATATCTGCAAATGAACATGCTTGCAACAAATTATCGTAATAATAAATAATATACACTCTAATCACTAATAAAAGTCAATAATTCAAGGTGGGAAACTATGAGAATCGCACAATAAATCACAAAAAAAAAAACGTAAACAGCACAACGAATCAAAGCGGCCATTGCAGGTGGTATGTGAATGCCAAGCCGTCATCGGCGCGCGTCACTGTCACCGTTCTGTTGCAGCATTGTCAAATTGATTTTTTTTATCTTTTGTTCCTTAATGAAACGTGAGTAAAAAAAATATTAAAATGTTTGTGCAGAAATTGTAGGCAAATTGGCAACCACGGGGAAAGCGATGACTGCTCATCTACGCTCATTCCCTAGATGAGTGATAAGGAAATAAGTATACGAAGTCACGTGAAACAAAAAGCGATTAACAACAGTGGATAAATTTACTGGGCCAGTAGCCAGTCTCTCCCTTGCCTCTGGCCTAGTATAAAAAATATGTCTATAACTTCTAGAATTCAAAAGGGTTTAAAATCATACCATGCAAATTAAGATAAGCGAGAAATTCGGTGTTCTATACTCTACTTTTTTATTCGGTCTTCAATTATTTTGCTAATAAGATATGTGAATTGTCCATAAAAATCCCCAAAACATTTTCCCATCCTTAAAAATAAAAAAGTTATAAGATCTGTTTACTTTTATTTCGATATCCCTGTTCATTTATATCTTTTTTAATATGTCAGAAATAATCATTTTATTCTGGCAAAAATTTCAAATTTGGTGTCAACTTCGATTTATACCTACTATTTTATACAGACGGAATGAACCAATACTCTCTATTCAAGTGTTTTCAATAAATTTAAATAGACCGCCCTGTATATTATATTTAAGTTGAACCACCTCTACAATATTCATTCAGTTTCATTAAGCATAATCCAACTACTTATTAAGATATTAGCTCGGATATTAGTCTTTGAATTTATCCAGACAAGAAACTAAGAAGAACTGTTTATTAGCAACAAAAAATTATTGAAAGGTTCGCGATAGAAGACAACCACACAAAAGCTTTTTTGAAAGGCCTATTCAACGGTTTGCCGAAACGGGAAATGCAAAATACAAGAAGGCCGACCGGACAAAGCCTTTTTACAATGATGAGAACGAGTTAGAGCCAGCAAATTGAAAAGTTATACGAAAGATCCAAGAATAATAAACTAGAGAAGATGGTTACTTCCCATAAGAGCCTATGTTCACTTAATATCGCCCCGTGCCCCGCGGTCCCCTCACCCACATCGTCGTCGCTGTGACGTTACTTCATTTCGCCATTGCATCTTCTATGTATTGTTTTCGTTGCGTTTTTAGCTTGTTTTAGTGATATTTTCGGATATTTTAAAACCATTGATACTTAGTTGTGTTTTGGTGCTTTCAACATTGAGAAACTTGATGTTTATTACATTTTTCATTTGATCCTAAAGAAAATCCCATAAATTGAGGACTAAAGCAAAGACCATAATGCCTGTTTTGCATTTCAGTGTACCTAGTATTTTTATTGTTTTTATTAAATAAGGGAGGCACAATTTAAATTATTTTTAAATGTAAGCAAGTCTGGGAGGTAAGATAATAGAGTACCTAATATTGTAGAGAAGTTGTCAAACTGAGGGTTTTATTACACAGTGTGTCACTTGGCTATTTAGGTTTTAAGCAACATTTTTAAAACAGTAGGTATGTTCACGTACATACACCGGAAAGTAATTCTTATTTATACATTGTTTAAGTTCCCTAGATTGTGACCATACTTATTACTTTGTCACGAGCCGTTTTGTCTAGCGAATATCGATGCGAGAAGCCCCCGTATATAATCTGGCTTCGAAGTACTCTCGATCGAGAAATTTAAATAAATCCGTGTCGCTAACAATTCGATTTCAACCCAATTGAATTTAGCGCGTGAAATTAAAATCGATGGCCTTCTAATATTTTCGTAGTACGTACTGGTTTCCGATTGGCTATCAAGTTTCATCGCGCGCGCAGTTAATTAATTATACCAAGTTTTTATCGTTTAATTGCCTTGGATGAATTATTGAAAGGAACATGTGATTAGCCGCGCTGGATATTCATTGGTGGAGCGAGTTTCCGAGCCTGTCCCTTGAATTGTCAGTTTACTGGCGCTACTCTCTCTGCGACCTTTGTGAGTCAAGCAGTTATATTGGACTCCGGTTGGAACTAATTTTGATTTTTACCTGTTAATGAGTTTTCTCCGACCGGGTCACTTTAACAGTTTCAGTCCTTGGTTAAGTGTTGGTGGCTGAAACTGCCCTTTGTGAATTTGAGTGCTGCTTTTTGCAAGGTCAGTTGAGTTTTTGTGCATTTTTTTTGTCTCTCTGCGAACGCCATCATTTTGTGACGCACGTGGGCGGATTTTTAATTCCCTTTTTAATCTCTTACAGAAGCCCACTTGCCCAATGAAAGCCGTCTAGCGTTAAGCAACTGGCTACCCTTACACAGGTAAATTATTGTTTCTTTTTTAAATTCTGATTTCTCTCTTTCCTTGATGGTTGATTTTGATTACCGAGTTATAATGCTCGTCCATTAAGAGTTACATGTGGAACCTTGAATATGTGTTGTTTCACAGGGTGCTACCGTTGGGTCTACTGCTACCGTTGAGTCTATTGCTACCGTTGGGTTTACTCGCTTGCTACCGTCATCTATTCCACCGTCGGATCCTTTGCTACCATCGGATTGTTCATTGGCTACGCCTGTCTAGCGGTACTACCTGTATAGAGCCTTGCAGTCCTTCGTCTGTCAAGGAAGTCTTCTTCCTACCGTGAGCATTAACTTTTTAACATTTTCTCCTTAATTAAGGTAAGATTTAATCATTCAAATTTTCTTTTAAACGGACTTTGAATTTTTGGACTATTTTGACAAGCCCAAAATGCTTGATTTTATTTAATCAAATTCTAAAATTCAGATAGATCCGTTGATCTAGAATAAATCAGATTCTGGATCGAATTTTTGTTTGAACTTTTAATTGACTGAAGCAATAACGTTGTAGGTCGAACTAGTTTTGCCATTATTCTCAATTTTCACGATTTCTGGCTTACGTTGGATAACCATAGATCAGATAACTACTAGTGCTGTTACAGCCTAGTAGACTGCGTTATTTTTAATTGTTTTATTGCGGCCTTTGATATTTTCTTTACTCGAACAGATTGTTTCTTATCTTTGTCCTACTGGTAACTTGACCTTGGAGTAAATTGCCATACGTTAAGATCTGTACGCTAAGTAACGCCAGGCCTAACTAGTTTTTTAATATATCGTTTTTGCGGCAGTTATCAACATAACTTAACAGAACCGAATATCCGTAGTTAGTTAGTTATACGGCTGTGACGAATCATGATTCGAGGTCCGTGAATTAGTCTTTAATTAGGTGATTACTCAGCTAATTGAACTTACCTATAACGAGAAGTTATTTGCAGTATCGCTGGTTTTCAACATATTTTATTGACGTTCTTTTTATTAAGGCTTTAAGCGATCGTCATTAATTACAATTTATTATTTCGGAATTTGTTTAGATTAAGCGTGTGAATTATTTCACCGAGTAAAGCCTACCTTTTTTTTCCTCGATTAAAAATGCAGTGTTACCATAAAATTGATCTGCTGAATTTTTCAAGTTCTTTAATTTTTCTTTTCCTATGACCAGCTGTGATAGTTCTTTAATAGTAATAAAACCGATCTTTTGTTTGTTTATTCACCTGTTTTATTTAATTAATTTTTAATTGTCTCTGAAGGAAAGGCCCATTACAGTAAGTATCTGTTTCTTTTATTTTTTGCGCTGAATAATTGAATCGTTCTGGACTTACTTTTGATTAATATTCGAGTATTTGTTTATCGTTTACTTTAGTTATTTTTGATTAATTTTTGAGTATTTGTTCTCATAGACTTTAGTTTTCGGTTAATTTGGGTACCTGCTTTATACCGACTTTGATTTTGATTAATTTTCGGGTAATTATTTTTTTCCATTATTAATACTGATAAATTGCCGGTATATATATTTAATCTAATTTGTTTATAGATTTTCCTGATAGAAATAGATAACGAATTTTTGTTATTCAAGAATGTCGCAAAGCTTAATCTAAAACGAGTTCTATATTTCAATTTTGGGATAATTCTCGCTTGTGCTGTCTAAAAGCCCGTAGCGCCTTAAATAAATCAACCCGCACCCTACTCTCCGGCATTTGAGCTAGGGCCTAATTTATACGCTCGGCGAGAGATCGTTTTAACCTACGCATTGACATACTTTATTTCATTCAATATCTAATTTTAAATTCTCAAAATTAATTTTTTTTCTTGCGATTTGAGATTATTCACTCCCAGTTCCTTCTAAGCTGGAGTGAAGGTTTGCGCCCATTAGAAGGACACAAAGAGCGTAATAACTTATTAATATATTATGTCATACAGCAGTGTCAAATCATACATTAAGGATTTTTCATTCATAAGTACCCATGTTATTAGCACTGTGAATGTAACACTTATCAGTTAATACACGAAAATTATAAAACTAAGGCTTTCTGAATTCCATTTTATTTTCCATAATTTGGAAATGGAATGTCGAACTCTGAGTGCCACAAGAAAATTACTATTTTGAATATCAGTAAATATGTGTACAAATAGACTTGTTTGTAGAATAAAAGACATTTTTAAACTATTTAATGTTCAACTTTTCTCTTTGGATATGATATTTTAGATGGCTACAAGTAATATAATATATATGAATCATTTATTTGAGGAAGGTAGTAAGTAAAATTTTCTGAGAAGCAATTATTAAGCTTTTCCAAACCATGCAAACTTTTTTGGCCCACACTGTATGAAATAGTTGTCAGATTTTATTTTATTTTTATCTAGTTTTCTCTCATAAACTCATACTCTTAACGATACTTTTCATACAAGATTTAATAATCCCTGAATCGTTATACTTCTATTTACTTTTGGCTTATCCAGGTTTGTTTAACTTCAAATACAAAAATCTTTCTGAACAATAATAATATTCTTGCCCGTAGGTCTTTGCCATATGTATGTTAAGCCCTTTCGTGCCAACTTCGCGCGTGGCTACGTCACAACAGAGCAGCTATCAGTGAAAAAATCGGGCCGATGTAACCATCGTCTCTAGTTTATTATTCTTACGAAAGACCCACAAATCGCTTCAAGAAAAATGATGAGATCAATTTCACCCATTTCACAGCACTACACTTGTATTTGCCGAAATTTACCCCTTCACTAAAAGCCTTCATATACATAATGCATATAACTAATATATGCAAACCGTTGCAATGCAGGCATCACGTACTCGAGTAAGTATGCAGAAACCTTGCAAGATGCAAAAATGCCATGACGAAACCTCTATAAATGGCTGCCTTAGCATGCCTAAAGCGCTATCGAGCATAATAATATCAATTTATATTTAAATGGCAGGAATCGATGATTCATTAGACTATGAACGTGCATATTATTAAATTCCCCGCGTAGCTCGGCGCATATTATTAATTTTATAGAAATCGTTGGTGGGTTGATGCTGCGTTACGTCGGTGATCTAAAAACGATTTAGAGAATGATATTATGATGGTCGGAAGTGGCAGTGAAACCAAAATATCATAACGATCGGGTCATGAACGCGTTAGATTCGCGCCGGAAAGAAGATGAAAATATTTTTACTCATTCTAAAACATATTTAACGAAAGGAGGAATCTGATACAAGAAGTAGATTTAAAAGCAATATAGAGTTCGCGAAATAATGTTTTTAAACGAGAATCTGTAGTTTTTCATCTATTTTCAGCCTTTCATTTCCCTCTGAATCCGCTGATGAGATAACTCAAGTCATCCTAGCTGGTATGGAAGCTTTCATCCCCTCTGCTATGAAACGTATCCCAAATGATAAACCATGGTTTGGGATAAACTGCTAAAGAGCGGTAAATGGCGCCGAGATCCTACAGCAGAAAATCGAAATATATTCAACTAGCCCAGGGACGTCTTAAGGCATGGGCCGGCTGGGCCCGGGCCCAGGGCCTCCGGCGCCAAAGGGGCCTCGCTATGCCTACGCCTAATTAAAAAAAAAATATGGAAAAAAGTAGCGTGTAGCCAAAAAGTTTTATTAATATTATCAGTAAAAACTCAAAAAAAATTTAGATTTCCATCAATCATAAAATATATATTAGTTTCAGAAAGACCACGAAACACCCCCTTCAATAAAATATATTAACCTTTAACTATTAACTAGAATTTTAATACAAAATCTCAAAAGCAACAGAACAATATTTCTATTCATCTATTATGAGTTCAATTTAATAGGACCAGGAGGCACAAATTCGGCTGTCGTTTAATAAAAAATAATAGTCGTCGTCGGCACATTGTCAACGACAAAGAGGTGTTGGTGTTTTGTCTGGGCTGGGGGCTAGATTTAAAAAATGGTTCTTTTTGATCTACCCTGTATACTATACAATTTTTTGTTTTTTTTTTGTTTACGTGTGCAAAAACTACATAAAAAACTCTACAATTTTGTTTTTTATTTTTTTTTGTAGCTTAAAAATTAACAAAGTTAAAGGGGGGGACATTTTGGGTGAACACCCTGTACACCTGCAAATAGCCTTTAAGAAAATGAAAACAATATAGATTATGGTTATTTATTTATCACATGTTCTATTAAACCTGCTTAGCTAGCTGGACTGCTTTGATTTGATACGTTTACGTTTGCTTAATTTACATTTAGTACCTAGTTTTAATTGCAAAAAGGACGAGTAGACAAGTGTTCAGTGTTCTTAATTAAAAAAAAATTGTGTAACTTGTGTAGGTCATAGGTGTAGCAAAAGAAGCGAAGGTACATTGTTTTAAGGTAATCAATAAGTTACATTACGTAGGGTAGGAGCGCCTAAGAGTACCTACTACGCGTTCCCTAAGAGTACGCAGCCCTTGAATCACCCATAATAATAACACTGCGGGATGAAAACAATAACATGGCATATGGCGTCTAATTGTTGTTTGTGTATATACCTATTGTATGCCCAGTGAATTTGATTTTTAGTTGGATTCCTATTTTTTTTTTAAGAGTTGTGGTCTTTTTTTAATTTAAAAATAATTTCATTTGGGCTGGATTTTTTGTTAGTTAATACAGTATATTTTTGATTGTTCTCTAAATTTTCTATTAATATTTGCTTATTGCAGTTTTTCTTTAAATATGTTAAGTGCGTACTCTTAGGCGCTCCTACCCTAATAAATTTTAATATTGGCTTAATTAATTTTGGTGCAGGTGGAAAGTGTTTATTTGCTCCCGTTGACTTGGTTTGGCCCTACTTTGTTACTTGATATAGTGGATAGTTTCTAGTTTTCCAGTGGACTACTGGAAAACTGGAAACTATCCACTATCAAGTAACAAAGTAGGGCCAGATCAAGTCAACGGGCCTAATCTTTTTGGTAAATCTTTATGTCTTTGTAAAATAAGATGTAAAATATTTAATATATCTCCGTTACTAATTCAGCAAAATGAAGAAGCGTTTTGAAACTGGATCTGCGAAACGCAAGAAGTATATGGAAAGCCAGGAAAAAATTAATAAACTACCCAAACTTACCCAATTCTTCAATAAAGTAGTCGATACAAGTTGCACATCTACCAGTGCCAGCATTAGTGATAATAATGAAAATATTGAAAATGTTCATGAAGAAACGATTTCTTCAATCACCGAAGTGACGCACCTTGAGGGTACACATGCCGAACCCGAAGCTGATCAGGAGCAAAGTGCAATTAATAAAGTTAATGATGATATTGAAGGTACGGATCCAGGTCTATGGCCTCTATCTGTCGACAAATTACAGTCCTATTGGATTAATAAAGGTCCATCACCTTGTGCCAATCGAGATTCCACCTTCCGAAAATCAGCGCGTTTACACATAGAAGGAAGTAATTCTAAAACAAGAAACCTATGCACATCGTTGTTTAAGAGACAGTTACGTAACGGGGAGGTTGTAGATCGCGAATGGCTTATTTATTCTCCGTCAAAAGGAAAGGTTTACTGCTTTGTGTGAAATTGTTTTCATCCATTTCTTCTGCATTTACCAGCACTGGATTCAATGACTGGAAGCATGCAGGTATGGCTGCCTCGCAACATGAAAATTCTCCTGAACACAGGAACTGTATGATGACCTACCAGAGTCGCTTAAGGGTATCTGGCCGTATAGATACCCGATTAACGAGGCAATTTAATGATGAACGTCAATACTGGAAAGAAGTGCTAAGGCGAACAGTAGCTGTCATAAAGTTTTTAGCTTCAAGAGGACTTCCTTTTAGAGGAGAAAATGAAAATATAGGTTCAGTTAAAAACGGAAATTATTTAGGAACATTGGAATGGCTTAGTCAATTTGATCCATTTTTGGATCAGCACATAAAGAAGTATGGTCATGCTGGAAAAGGTAGCCCTTCGTATTTATCAGCTACAATTTGTGAGGAATTCATTGAATTAATGGGATCGAAAGTCTTTGCTTCCACTCAACATAGAAATAATTGTTTTCTTAAACAAGAGCAAACTTAAAAATAGTAAGCTAGTGGTTGTCCAGGAACTTACCCGTCGCCGTTATGAATTGCTTAATTTGGTGAAGGATAAATTTGGCAAGAACAACGTTTGGACGATGGAAGGAAAAATATTTGTAAATATAGATGGTAACAAGAGAGGTATAAGGACTGAGGAGGATTTGCTAAATTATGGTAGGCAGCCCCTCCCCAGTAGGCAAGGGGGCCTCCTCTTACATCTAGGCCCAGGGCCTCAAGAAGTCTTAAGCCGTCCCTGAACTAGCCAGTGTAAGCCGACCACTGACGAGAGCAAAGAGGGATATAACGAGCAGATCAAGAACAAGCTTCTCAATTATCCTAACGGATCAAGATCCTTGTGGTCAGTTGCTCGCAGACATCAATCCCACCACTGACCAAAGATCATGGCTCAATAGCGGAAACAGCCAAAGAAAAATCGAAAATTCTTGCCGAAATGTTTGCATCAAATTCTACCTTGTCGTTGACAGATGACAGTTAAAGCATCGTTCATGAAGTTCATCGTATATTTGTCAACGTCAACGTGTTAGTTGTGCAGGCTTGCCAAGTATAGCGATATGCTACCATTTTGTCCATTTGTAACGGAATATTAGCTTATTCCGCTCCACTAAATTCAGTTTGATTACGAATGATTTTCGATGTTTGAGAATTTGAGATATGAATCGCCAGTGACATCTATTATTCGCGAATGGGTATATTTCGTGCAACTAATTATTTAAGAAGCACAGGTACGCTGGTTTTTACCTAGAATTTGTGGATCTGTTTCACGGTGGATTACTATATTTAGTATATATTGAGTATTTCTTTGGTTTGACGCCGCGTGCCCTATAGTGGTGGTCACATGATATAAACTATCCAATTAAAACATCGAAAAGCATAATTTGTTGAACGTCTTGAATTTTGAAAGCGAGGTCGTTTTATCTTTGTGGCGACGCTGACACGGGTGAGTGCTGGTTTTTAATCTTGAAATATTTTAATCATATTGCAATATATTTCACAAATTTTTTCATTTTTATATATGTTACAGTGAAAGCTGGAAATCAGTGAATGTTAACAATCACTGGTGAAAATTAGCTTTCCCTGGTTTGGGCAATCTTGTTCAGTGAAAGTTCGATAATGGCCTTGGAAATCGACTTTTACTAGTTATTGCTAACAATCACTGAGATCGATCAGGGAATGTAATCTAAAGAATGAAATGCAATACGCTTGTTGCCATCGCTGTATTCGCCAGTGGCTGATCGCTTTGATTTAAAGCTGGTTATTATATTATACTCGTAAATTAGGATACGGTTACGGGTAAATAAATGAAAATTGGCATCGTTACGCTCGACTCAGTTGCCCGCCAAAACTATCGGCTTTTTTGAGGTTAGGTTTCTGTGATGTTTATTAATGTGTTGTTCTTTTGCTAATACGTGTGTGTTTTTGGGCAGAAATTGCTCTTAGAACCGTGGCTAATTTACAATCAACAGGTAGAGGCCAAGGATTTGCAAAATGCCAGTGTAAAACAAAATGTACATCAAACAAGTGTTTGTGCAGAAAAAACAATTCACTTTGTACATCAAAATGTCACTTTGCTTTGCCTTGTACTAATAAATAAATTATATTTTGCCAATGCATGAAGTTATGTCTAATTATATTTTTATTATTAAATTGATTCGTGAAATTTTGATACATTCCTAGCAAACTACTTTTAGGCATTAATAACATCATTTTTTGTATTTAACGACATGCTAATTTGCTTTTGAATATATATTTAACTTAATAATAATGCACCCAATCCTCAATTGAAGCAGTCAGCATTAGCATCATAAAATAACTTTCACCGATGGCAGTTAGTGAATGATACTTTAACTAGTGAATGCTAACATTCACTAGTAAAAGTAAGAAACTTTCTGAAATATTCGACTTTCACTGACCTAATACGGGATTGTTAGCTTTCACTAGGGATTGTTAGCATTCTCTGGATTTCCAGCTTTCACTGTAACATATACATACATACATACATACATACATTATCGTTTATGTGCCAAGGGCCATATATAAAAAAGTAATAGTAATTACTTATTTGGAGTATAATTTTTGCTTAACAGTAGTTATTTATAATTTTTGCTCAACTTCAAATTGTAATTTAAGTTCTGATTATACCTGCTCTAACCAGTAAATTTTCAAATTGTTGATTGCTTCTTCCTGTGTAACAGTCTGAGGTCCACACGATATTTCCCTGACATTAGGTAATTAGCAGTATACGTTGGTCTATTTCTTTCATATTACGACTGATTGGAGACTTCGACGACAGCTGTACCATGCAAATTGGTGGGAATCGTCACATGGATTACCTATAAGTCCTGGATAACCCTAACTCAATTGAACTTAGGAACACGCAGAAGCGGTTCCAGTGGAGGTCCCAACACGATCGCATGGTTACAGAATAACTGAACGAAGTTAAGTATCAGTCAGTCAGAAGATAAATCGATTGTAAAGACCAACGATCTGTTATTATTAATTTTTTTTAATCTTTTAATTTTCATTCTCATTTCTAGTCAATTTATTCAAAAACTATATTACAAACAATTTCATAAGTTATATTTACATCTGATTATATAGATTTCAATTTTTCAAATTTCATCACTCATATTTGTAAATTAATTATAAAATTAATATATTGTTGTTTTAAAATTGCTTTGTTTAATTTATCGCAAGATTGAGGTCTGTGAGACACGAATTATAAGGGCAAATTTCTGACATTCTTATCTTTATAGTTATTGATATCTAAGTATTTATATTCAGTTCGCATCGTCTCTAGGAACTCTGGCACCCAAAATATAAAAATTGTTAATATGAGAACATTAAACAACGCCCGAAGAAAATTAATACAAGTCTCATGCATACAAAATTAATTAAATAAATTAACTATCATGGCAAATTGGCGACTGAGATAGATCTGGTCACAAAGTGACGCCCAATTGGTCAATTCATTACACATTTTCAATGCTGGACTGGCGCACTTTTTGTCAGTTGGCACTTGACTCCGACTTTGGCGATTTAAAATTTACTAGTTGGATATTTTGACAATAAAACTAAAAGCGAACTCTCGAATATCAATTTGCACATCTCCGAATTAATCAACTTGCTAATAAAAACGTCTAATGATAACCGGTAGGCCGTCGTATAAAAACGTGGCTATACGAGCGTATTTCTTTTGTGGTGTCACTTTATTGACATAATAAAAAAAGAATAAAGATAAACTCAAACCACACTGACGCACACTGATCCGGTCCACCAATCAATAACCATGTTATATCATGTACGTGTTATTTGTCTTACTCATTCATTGGTGTTAAAAGGCTACATTATAAATTAATGGTGTGCAGGTGTGCTGTGCGATTTCATTTCGTTTTGGTTGTGCGGTCAAAAACTGAGTAATATTGTATCTTTAGTCGGGCCTTTTACTTCTAGGTAAATTTATTATAGTTATATTACCCGCCTATACAACTTTTGTGGTTTTATTGTAGTTTGGTTTCTATATTTTGAAATTTCTTTCCACAACTTGGATATTTAAAGTAAAATTTTACCTTGAAATTTCCCATAGTAGAAACCGCTGATATCGCTTGAAAAATATCAAAATTCTCCGATCCTGGTCCAGTTTCCCATCTTCAAATCGTTTTAAATGATATTTCAGGCAAATAAATCTACTTATTTACCACAACTGCCTCTAATCATCAAAACATATATCCACATTTTTCGATCCTGACTTATCTTTCCTGCTTGAAGCCATTTTAATGAGAATTCAGGCAAGTAATGTATAAATCTGCGTATTTTAACCTAAATGTCATGTCAAACTATGGAAATACGTATTCCCAGAATGCATCCAAAGCAAAGCTATCTATTCAGATTCGTAAAATTGCCGAAATATTTAAGACCTTGGAAATATTCTGGGATTGATCTCTTGGCTGACACGTATGCCTAAATAAGACTTTTTAAACTGAAACTGAAAAAACAATCCAATTCGGCATTTTCAATCTGATCGATGCGATTTTTTGATATGATCTCCTCACATCATTAATGTACGAATGTTTCGTACGTCATTTTACGCAACTTGGATTTTTAACAGCACCTTCCCAATTATTTTCTTGCACTGGTTTTGTTTGTTAAGAAACATCCTGATGATCTATTTCTGACCAACAGGAACCGTAGAGGTGATGTATCGGTTGGTACTAGAGCGGAGAATTGCCTTAACGTTGTTCGATCGTTTTTTGAGAGAGGACCACGATATACGCATTTTTGAAGCTACCATCAGAAATAAGAAATATAACAAACTTCAACAAATTTAAACAACATTTTATAAGAGATCTTAAGGAAGGTTGCCTCTAGCCTCTACTCATTTGAGATATAATCTTTATTATTAATTGTATCGGTTTGTGTGTTGCGGGTTGCGACATTGTGATTTATTTTGTTTTGTATATTGTAATCTTTATTGTAGATTGTATTTTTCTGTAATTGTAATTTTAAGTGTAACGCCTTGTCGATATTCGAATGTATGACTTGAACAAATAAATAAATAAATTTCTAAAGTGTCTTCTAATACATTTTTTGGCGTAGATTATCCAAGTAATTGGCTTTTCTAAAAAAAATGAGAACTTTTATTTTGTTGACCTAGAAACCGATGTTTTTGCATTTTTCCTATAATTCCAAAACAGAAAAGCATTTAGATCTGATGGGCGATAGCCGAGAGCCACTCGTTGCATGTGGCAGTGTTGCCAGATATGGCGATAATCGCAAAAATGGCGCCTCTAGTGACTTGCAATGCACCAAAAATATGGTTTGGGCGTTGACGCTAAAAAGTGGCGAAAACGATAATCAGTACTTCCGCTACTGGAACAATCATCTCCCGTCATCCTGTAAGGTATTAAAAAAAGAGAAGAACAAATATCGCTACTACTTTCTAAATGAACTCGGCTAATAGTGCCAAAAATACTACGTCCACATGAAACAGGTCGCAAGATCAATCTATTTTACATTCCGATTTAAACTTTAAATACAGCTGATTAGTGAGCATGATATAGGTTCTGTCTTTCTCTAGTATTATAAACTAAAAATAGAAAATATAATTTGATCCTACTTGATTTAATTCATAAACTTTGGTTTGTCTTGTCTTGCGTACATGAGCACATGTAATTTCGTATGTGTGGTGTGTGTAGTTTGGTTAGATTTTTTTTCATGCAAAATAAGCTAACAAAAATGGGACAATGAAAAAAATTGAGATAATGAGCAAAATTATAACTTCAACTTTCATAACATCGACTAGTTGAATCACTCCAACAAAAACGACGATGAAGGACGAGAAGTCGAGTCTTTTGCTATGTCACGGACTTACGTCAGCTGGCTGACGAACCTACGAGATCCCCGAGCGTCAAAAAGACTTTGCTTGCTGCATGGATCTGTTCTTAACAACTAATCATGACCTCTACACCATAACTGTCTCCAACTTCCCTTAGGCTTAACAGACCAAAATCTTATCTCCGCAACTTGTGACCTTGCTATCAAAACACAGGAGCCAAAGGTACCCCGAAAGGTTTGGCACTAACACAAATCTGCAAGTGGCGTGACGATCGCGCGTTTTATCTTTCTTTTCTTGCTTTAGGAATCAAAGCACCCCGAATCTGCTGATGAGATAACTCAAGTTATCCCAGCTGATATAGAAGCTTTCATCTCCTCTTCTATAAAATGTATCTCAAACCGTAAACCATGTTTTGGGAAAAACTGTTCAAGAGCAGTCAATACTAAAAAGGCTGCCTACCGCAAATGGCACCGAGACCCGACAGTCGAAAATCGAAATATATTCGTCACGACTAGAAACCACTGTAAGCGAACCATTGTAGAGGGTGTTGTAAAAACGTCCTTTACTTAATCGCATTTAATTAAGCACGCCACTGGATAAAATTGCATGCCGCGTACGAATGCACAATGTGGAATGTGGCAGTTAACGCTCCATAATTCTAGAATCAGCCGTTTGGCCAACCGTCGTCGACATCCCAACCGACTCGATCGGGTGGAAATTTCCACCCGTAAGCGGCAAGCGCGTCGCTAGAATTATATTAAGATTAGTTGCCGTTCAGCTCCCGAGAAGGAAATAAGTGAGAGACCACCTTAGGCCAGCGTCAACGTGGATCTTCAAGAATCCTATAGGGACGAGCAACTCATCCATTTAGCCCCTAGCCCCATATCTCTAAGGAATTTATGAGATTTTTCGGCATTTTTGGCCACTAGAGACAGCCGATTTTTCGACATCTCGAAAAAGATAGGGCTGTAGAAAGCTCACGGACGAGCGAAAAGGGCCCTGAAGCAAAGGAAAAGGCATTGCAGGACCAGCACTCTCAACTGGTACCGAATCAGCCTTCTACCGAATTTATTGAGTTTTTCCGAGTTTTTTGAACTTCAGGACTTAGAAGAAATTTCGGAGAAAAAATTTTTTGAAGACAGAAGTTAAGTACTTGAAGAGGCCTTGTCAAGCGGCCGAGTACCAACAATTCACCGAGACCTTCAACTGTAGTGCGCACCCTACAGCAACACCCGCGAAAAAGGTTAGTTGCGAGCACCTTGAGTCAGCCTACTGGTTTGGGTTCCCCCCATTCACGTATGTGCCTCTCTGGTCCTCAATACTAGTCGTAGTTAAACCTTTGTGCGAGAGTAAAGCGCGTCGACGGCCAGTTCGGTTTCGAGAACTGGAGAGCCCCCTGACTCCCCCATACTTTACCTACTCGGCCTACGGGTGAAAAGCGAAAAGGCATAGGAGCCGAAAAAAGAAAATAAGGCTTCACCTAAAAAATTCGGGCGCGTTCAAAGAGTGATAAGTTAGCCAAGTTCGTTCGGGAGATAGCGAAGTTATACTGTTGCGACTGGAGCTATCTCAAAAGAAGAATCAAAGGCTATTTATCACTAGTTCGTATACCATACAAAACCAGCACGGTCTCTGAACTGAGAGTCGTGTCCGGGGAGTAGTTTGGTCTAGATACACATATCACACATTAAATCCCCAAAAAGTCCCGCCTGACGCCCCTGAGTTACACAAAACCTCTGTCAGAAAACTGTCGAGCAGCATCTGACAAGTTGCCAGGGATTGGCATATAATACATAGCAAACACCCCCCAAAAATCCCCAAGAAACCACGATTTTTTAAAAGCCCTCCTCGAGCAACTTCCGTACGACCCCTCTTAAGGTAATCGATGCCAAAAACTCGCGAATAGCGTCCGACGCCCTCAAAAGACGATTTTTGTGCGATCCTTGTTAAAATTCGTACGGATCCGTCTTCTTAGAAAACTTAAGCCTTCCACCGCGTTTTGAAAATCTCGCGTGAGGAGTCCCAAAAAACTAAAGACATTAATACGTGTTAGATATTAATTAAAATATCTTAAGTTCTTAGTTAATAATTGTTCATTAGAGAAAAAATCAAATAAAACCTGTTATACCAAAAATACTAGATTAAGAGTTAAACTCTCCTAGTACATGTATAAGGCTTATCCAGTGAATTGGGGCACATTTTAAGCTACCACTTGACATAGGGATTTATCACGATTTTATTTCAACTATACAGGGTGTCCCAATTGTTCAAATTGGTAATCATTAGAATTACTGACTTTTGTATAAGGCTTAGCCAAGATTAGGAGATAGGATTAGGTTAGGGTCGTAGATATTTTGTGTGACAACTACTGACGACTACCTTTTGACAATCCTCCCCCCTGCTAAGCCCTTCTGGCACTTTGTAAAGACTTGCTATAAGGATTCAAGTCAAAATTGAAATTTTGTACATTGACATACAAAAAGACGAATAACTCAAAAGTTAGTCAAAAATAAAATAAATTTAAAAGCATCCCCTGCCAGTAGACCCCCCTGGGAATCTTTCCCCACTACCGTTATTCTTCAAAGCATTTGATTAATAACGTTTCGGCCTCCTAAGGGAGAAAGTAAGCCGAAGTTTTGTTTTTACTTTAATTTAAACTTTTGAGTTAATTTTGTAGTCCCCATATACAGGGTGACTCTTAGAATCAAGTGGAACTCCTATACGTCTATAGCGTGTTCTAAATTTGTTGCCCAAAACAGATTTATTGCCCACTAACCTTGTGTTGTATTTAATTCAGCCTTCTGCTGACAGACGTTCTGTGGTGGCTGCTATCTACAATTTCCCTTGGATAGCGGGGAAGGCTTTGGTGGACCCACCTTCGTTCCCCCCGGACTGACAGTGAGATCAGTTTACGGGCTGAACGTTGTCTAAGAATTCTTTGAAATAGCGAGTAGTCGACTCGATAACGACTTGGCATCCCGTGAAAAAAAACAGACAAAAATATTGTAATTGTAATATAAAAAAATGACTTTCCGAACCCCTCAGTCGACGGCAACCGCGCACCAAAAGCCCCCGAGTGTGGATGAGCTCTTGGTGCTGGAACTGAATAGAGATAGGTCAAAGGAACAGACAGCGTTAGCCCAGAGTCCCCCGCTAACTTCTAGCGAGTATATTGGGGACCCTGAGGAATTTATATTAGACCCGGAAGCGGCCTTTGGGTATCACAGGGAATCTGTTTCCAAATTCACAATGAATAAATATAATGGGGAAGCTCAGATCGAGGCGGGGCTCCACATAGGGGAGCTAGAGCGTCACTCGGCCGAGCCGAGTCTACGCGGCCCCCTACTGGATCACCCCGAGCCGCACGTGACACACAGTACGCCTTGGCCGCTCACTGGAGCGGTTTCGAAGGCCAATGCGCCGCCACGGGCGACGCACGTGCGCGCCGACGTCAAGGGCAAGGAGGTATATAATGAGCAGATCAAGAACATGTTTCTCAAGTGTCTTAACGGATACAGATCCTTTTCATCAGTTGCCAAAGTTGTCAATCAGGGTTTCTTGAAGACGTCTATCCCACCACTGACCAAGATCAATAGCGGAAGCGGACAAAGAAAAAGCGAACATTCTTACTGAAATATTTGCATCAAATTCTACCTTAGATCCCCCAACTACCCGAGAATGAATTCCTCATTGCCAGATTTGGTATTTCGTCAATGCGAAGTGAAACAAATACTCAAAACCATAGATACTAACAAGGCCACAAGACCAGATGGCATTCCAGCAATGCGTGCAGGCTTTTCTCCCTATCATACAGAACTCCATTCTTTCCTTCTAGCTGGAAATGCGCTCAGGTGCAACCTATCACGAAAAAAGGTAAAAACGATTCCAAATAACTACCGTCCAATTGTCTTAGCGCCCATCATGTCCAAAGTCATCGAGAGACTGATCAACGAAAAGCTCTTAAAAAATCTTGAATCGGCAGACCTCTTGCAGTGGCTCTCGACATATCTAATGCATCTAAGCATAGAGTGTGACATGACAGATTGGTAAGCAAATTGACAGCATGTGGACTACCACGAGCACCGCTTCTATGGCTTTCCAATTTCTTAGGGGATCAAAGCATCCAAGTTAGTATTGATGGACATCTCTCGGAGGAATTTAAAATCAATGCCGGAGTTCCACATGGATGTATATTATCTCTAACACTGTTTTTACTCTATATCAATGATCTTTGAGACAGTGCAAACAATTCTACTTGCAGATGACAGCACACTTATATCCTCATTCATGTCGCGAACTCCAATGACCTCTGCTCGTTCCTAAAGCGAGCGAGAAAATCAAATTGCTGCCAATGAGAATATGAACGCCATCATGGAATGAGTTGAGGAAAATAATGGTCA
Source organism: Pissodes strobi (assembly GCA_016904865.1). Lineage (NCBI taxonomy): Eukaryota > Metazoa > Arthropoda > Insecta > Coleoptera > Curculionidae > Pissodes > Pissodes strobi. The sequence goes on from JAEQML010058939.1 coordinate 19,424, forward strand.
GTTTAACGCAGGAAAGACTCAAGCAGCTGTCCTCTCAAAAACGAGAAAACATCGCAGGGCCTGACTCGCCAATGACAGACAAACACTGACTGGTCTCATCCATAAGCTTGACGGGCATCAACGCAGAAAACAACATGTCTTGGCGTAATCGTCACCAAAATCACTAAGGCAGCAGCACAAAAGCTAGGAGCACTCTATAGAGCAAAAAAAGTTGTATATACCTCATCAGCTGTTACTGCTTTATAAGGCCCAGATAAGACCATCTTTGGAATACAGTTCCCATGTGTGGAGCTCGGCACTCAAACACTTGGACTTCATACAGAGGAGAGCAGTCCCTCTTGGGGATAACCCAGAGTTGACTAAAGACCTTGTTAGCCTTAAACATCGAGGAAACGTGACGGACCTATCTCTTTACTATAGATACTACTACCGAAGGAGTTCGAACGAGCTGGCACTTATGGTTCCGCCCAGAGCTGTGCCAAGCAGAAACACCCGTCAGACACAAGCTGCTCATCACTATACGATTCAGTTGCAAACACCTAGGACGTCGCTGTTACGGGTCTCCTTTATCTGGAGAACTGCCTCTCTCTGGAGAGGACTGCCTCTCTCTGGAATAGACTTCCGAGTAACGCCTAAGACATCTTTCCCGAACAACTACAACTTACAGGGCTTTAAGTGCAACGTCCACCATCTTCTCCGCACACGCACCGCTCGTTGAATGGTGTAGGATTTTCCTTTTGTGTGTGTGCCGAACCTAAAAAAATTGTTGTTTCCAAAAAAAGTTCTGTCCGGCCAAAAGCAAATTATTGCGTTTAGAGAAAAAAAAAACACCTTATAACCACTTGGCGCCAGGTAGCGCTTTTTGAGAAAGATCTTTGACGCTGTCAATTGTAATAAGCTGACAACACTGTGTGCATTCTCTACCCAGGCGCTAAACGCGCCTAATTGTTTCTGTTTCTGTTACTCGCTTCTGAAGTCAACGTCGACTTTACCTGAATGAGCGTCACATAGCAGCGCGTAACGGGTGACGGTTCAGTGTCACTCACTACCCAGGAAGAAAAGTGTGCAGAACGCACCAAAGGAAGTTTCCACTTCATTAACCCAACGATAAAAAGGAATAGAGAATAGTTTATGAGTACGAATGCGTACTTGTCATAAGTAGATCACCTAAGCTTATGTAGCATTTTAATGATGTTTTACGAAAATAGATATTGATATTATTTTTATAATCATGGCTTTTTGTTGTTGTTGGCGCAATTTGGCCTAGATCCGGCCCTGCGTAAATAAAACTAAATATGTTTTCTTTTTTAAAAAGATTACTTTCCCTCTTCACAAATAATTGCTTAGTTTTTCAGACAATGTCTATGTAATCAAAAAATCATCATAGGACTTTTTGTTGAATGGTTTAACTAAAAAAAATATTTCATTGCACATTAAAAATATCATTTGTCATAATACTAAAATACTAAAAGTTGTACTTATGTATACACTACTAATAAATAATCCAAATATCTATAAGAAAAAAAGTCGGTTATAAATAGAGCTATAATGTAGCCCGCACGCCGTACGGAAACATTTATAAGGGAGAGTGGAGTTATTTGCTTGGAGAAAAACAAACTGTCAGGATAAATATATGGGCCACTAATCAAGCTTGAAATAGGCCTAGAATTTTTCCGTGGAAGGCCTTTTATGAGAGACATCGAGATAACTGTGTATCCCACATTTCAGATTCGTTATTTTAATGGATACGATATTACTCATACTTAATTCTCAAATATATGCCCAAGTAGCAATTAGGTCCAAAAGGTACGTCCGACTGAACTGGTCTGGTAGCGTCAATATTGTCTTAAACTCTCCGAATAGGAAATCGTGCTATCGACCAAAAAAAATCTAGGAAAATATGGTTGCTTCTATTTTTGCATTCACATTTACAATGCACTTGTGCCGGTGTTATATTTTGCCAGTGCACCGCTATCAAAGGACTTCGTGAGGTATGGTATGGTATGATAGAGGGGTCGATCGGCAAGATTTGCCCTTCAACACGTCGACCACAATTGATTTTTCTGTATAACCTTCTATGTTCTTTCAAGAACCTCAGAATTTTTCGAGGGTTGAGCTTTTGTAGATCTCCAGATGCCAACCTTTGACGAGTCAGTGCCTGACATTCGCAGAGTAGGTGGTCTAGCGTTTCAGCCATAGTTTAGCAAAATCTGCATTGTTCGTTAGTGGTTTTCCGCATTTTCTTGAGGTGGTACCTCTAGGGGCCATGTCCAGTGAGATCAGTTTTATCTAATTTATTTTGTAGCTTTAGAAGCCCCATTTTCTTGAGGTGGTACCTCTAAGGGCCATGTCCAGTGAGACCAGTTTTATCTACTTTTGAAGTTCTAAGTATACTAGATATTTAATAGCGATGCATACTGTGTATGCAAGAACAAGACCAATACCATGTCCTGCAAGACCAAGACTTTTGAAAGTTGCAAGAGTCTTGCGAAACTCCTTCAAATTTCGCACTATATGATAATATCAAGGGATTGTTTGTAATAATATTTTATTCCTCTCTTACTTTTTTAAATTTAAATTGAGTGGAATTTAGACTAGCTTTGTAAATTAGTGTTTCCGAAATAAATGTATACCTGCAAATATTTTTGAATTATGTAACATCATTATCATGTTAGACGCAGCTATCATAAAATTAACATAAAAATATATTCGGGTTGGGTAGAAACTTTTTCCTCGACTTTTTCCAAAGGTTTCATTTGACAATGAAAAGGTACGTACCAATAAGTAATTCGATTTTTAATTAGTAGATAATTGGTTTGGTATTGGCTCGGGTTTTGGATTTCACATTTTTAGTTACCCAATGGTAATAGTGAAATAATCAAATTTGCCAGCCTGAGATTATTTTATTGTTTTGTATTGCTTATTTTTTTTCAATTTTACTCCTTGTTTAAAAGCAAGACTTACAAGACCCTTGCTGCAAGACCAAGACCAAAACCAAGACCAAGACTCTATATGCAAGAACAAGACCAAAATCCAAGACCATGTAAGTTTTGGTCTTGGTCTTGCTTTGCTCATCACTATACTTAATGCTAATTTGGGTGAGTTTAGGTTAGTAAATTATAATGATAAATAGCCAACACCTAAATTTGTTTCAATATGTTTCAGTTTTTACTTGTCAGGCATAATTAACTGCATGGATGTTACAGTCAAAACTTTCCAGATGTTTTATCATTTTTTAAGGCAAATGTTTCTCTATTCAAACTGTAAACCACTGCTTAGAGCCGCGTACCAGAAGCGCATACGTTGTAAGAGGAAGATTTACAATAATACATTCCTATAAAATTGCTAATATTTATTTTTAAATTCAAATACCTAGTTTTGCATTCGAGAAAATCATATTGTATACACTGCGGTCATCAAACCGCTAACCTATTCCTTTTATAGAAACAAGCACCATGATTGTTTTAATCAAAGCAACGTCTAATATTCTGACTTAGTTTACACCGTGATCAAACGATTCAGTGGATATAATCTGGTTTGCTCTGTAATCTATTACTCACTATTAACACTTTAATATGAATTTCTTCTGTTTTTACGTAAAATTTGCTTTATAACAACGATTAGACGGTTCCAGGAACACCAACTGGAGGGTCAGTAACGCATCAGCTATAAAAACAGTCGATTACGAAAATAATTTCGAGTTTTTCGCTGTTCATTTCAAATTCATTCTCTCTACAGGTGAGTGTGGATAAGAACACTCCAAGTAACAGTGTACCGTTAAAAGATATCTAGTGGCTCTTAAGAACATAATTATGTAAACAAACAACTTCATACATTAAATGTAGAAGAAAAAATTAACGAATTGCTTTGCAGTTACTTTCATACAGAAGGATCCACCATTGCCTCGTAAAATCTGGCATTACAATTGTGCAAACTGGGACAATCTAAGAGAGTTCTACCTGGATTTTCCTTGGCTCGACGTCTGCTTTGGGAGTGACGACCCGTCAGTTTGTTGCGAAGGGATTACGCAAGTAATCTCCTCAAGAATTGAAGCATACATTTCAAAGTCCATCAAGTTGCCGTCAAAAGGAAAGCCCTGGTTCGACAGAAGATGAGAAAGAGCTGTAGGTAGGAAACAGCAAGCCTAAAAGTACTGGCAGCAAGATCACACCGCTGAAAGTTGCAATTATTTTGCGCAGCGAGAAACGAATGCAAACGTGTGATTGACGAAGCTAAGGACAAACACAATCAAAGAATCAGGAATAAACATTTGCAATGCCCAAGTGGCTCCAGGAATTCCTGGTCGGTGGCAAAGGCAGTAAGTAATAACTGTGCAACCTGTTCCGAAAAAAGGCAAGAAAACCAGGCCCTCAAACTATCGCCCAATTGCCTTGTCTCCAATAATCTCCAAAGTCATAGAATATGTAGTCAATCAGCAACTGCTCAAGTACCTCGAGGCCAACAGAATAATTAGCGATAACCAATACGGCTCTCACAAAGAAAGATCGACGAGAGATATATTAGCCTACGTCACTCATGAATGGAGTAGGACAATAATTGAGAACTACGGAGAATCTCGAGCGATTGTTTTGGATATATTGAAGACATTCGACAAAGTTTGGCATGGCGGATTACTCAATTAACTGCCGTCTTTCGGACTGTCAGTATCTCTCTGCAGCTGGGATCTGGATAGTCTGGAACACCGCAGACATGTGACCGAGGTTACTTGTTGTTACGCATGATTCCCATGCGGTATAATAGCAATAATAACAGCAAAATCTTCCGGAGTGAGTCTTCGTTGAGGCATTTTCCGATGTTATTTCAACTAACATATTGTTATTAATGTTGTTATTATAAACCCAATAAAATATTTGCAAGGCTCTAAAACCAACAAAAAAGACCTTTCTTGAAAAAATGCCATATCTGATAAATTTTACAATACTGGCATGCTGTTTATGTTTATCCCGGATGAAACGATAAATCTAAAGAGAGTTGCAAAAATATTCAAATATTATTACTGGTCCATGAAAGTGATTTAAGATATTGGTATTTTAAGGTTATGGAATTAAATTCACTGCCAATAAGGCAGGTCTAAGCTGAGATCCTTGAAGGACCCCTGAAGATACAGATATTTCACGTGAAATGAAGTTGTTAACTCTGACGAATGTGACCTTTCTATAAGATAACTAAAAAGCAGCTACTGCAGCAACACTCCAGACACTCCAAGTTTTTTAAGTTTTGTCAGTAGAATACAATGATTTACTCGATCAAAGGCTTTGGAAAAATCCGTATCCCTCCACTGCATTTTCAACAAAATTTACATATAAAAGAAGATATCGATTACCTACACAAATAGAAAAGAGTTCTCAAACTGAGGGAATTGACGTTATTCCAAGAGCATATTGACTTTGATATGTGGCAAAAGAATATTACTTTGTGTGGAGAGAAGAATGTCTTCACCTCAGGAAAGCGTTCTCAAACTGAGGGAATTGATGTTATTCCAAGAGCATGTTGACTTTCATATGTGGCGAGAGAATATTATTTTGTGTGTATAATATCGGAATGTATCATACAAGTTAGATAGGCGGTTACCAAGCTTTCAAGGATTTTAGCAATCGTAATCGAGCATCTGCTTTATTACCAGATTTATGTAAAGGCTTGACATAAGTCAATTTCCAGAACTCTGAAAATTCACCTTGGTTTGATGATGTTTGAAAAATGAGATATAGAGGCTCAGCTAGAACATGAGCAGCATTGTTTTAAAACCAAAGGAGGAATTCCATCAGGTCATGGGCCTTTATGAATGTCCAACTTATTTAATTTATCAAAAACATCACAAACGCATAGTGGGACAAATCGGAGATTTTTATTTGAATAGTCGAGGGCAGTTTGCGATTTTCCCAGAGGAGTTAATGTCTGAGTCAGAGTAGACGGAGGCAAAATAAGAGGCAAAGAGATCAGCAGATTCAGAATCACTTCTGCTTGAGACATCGTCAAGTGTGACTTCCGTGGGTATTTCATTTAGGCTTCTCTTTGAATTTACATAGTTCCAAACGGATTTTAAATTAGTATTAAAGGAGTTTTCGGTTAAATTTATAAAATTGCTATGACAATCTTTAAGAGGTCTTAATCTAAAAATTCATCATAGTCAGATGCTAATCCATTCTCTTTAAATTTTTTATGTACAATTTTCTTTTCAATTGTCACACTTATGACTTCAACACTATATCAACGAGGAAATTTACGAGCTGATACTTTCATAAGCTTACATACAATTTTCTACTGAAAGATCATGTGTCATAAGAAATGTAAAGCATTTCATTGAATGATTTCTCCTTAAATGAAGTATTGCAGTCAACAGAAGCTAAAAATTAACTTAATTTAGAATAATCGGCTGATTTGAAATCATAGTAAAAAACTTCTGTTTACTCCGGTCTACTCACCTAGGTACACAAGGCTGATGTGGCTGGCAAATGGTGACGTCTAGGGGGGGTTCGTATGATTCTACTAATACTAGTGATAAATCAGATCTAAATACTGTGGAGTCCTGATTATGGCACAAAACTAAGTCAAGCAGTTCTCCTTCATTATTTACCACATTATTAAGTTTGAATAATTTTTGAAATGCACAGAAATTAGACATTATTTCAGTTTTTCAATATCATAACTGAAACTGGAGGTAGTCGTGCATGATGAACATATTTCGTCAGTAGAAAATTTGGGTTGAAGGATTAGTAAATCAACAGTGTCACTGAAAACGGAATAATGAGCGACTTCTCCAAAAATCAGCTGATAATCAACAGTGGTAACTGACACAAAAACTTGTTCAATACTTAGCGGCGACTCAACCTTTTGCGATGGCCGCGTGTATTTTGATAATAAACGTGAGGCTTCTGTTTTGGTAGATTTCCTCCGATGGAGTGCTGCTACTGGTTTTGACAGTGCAGATTTGGGGTACTCCTCGGATTTATCGAACAGTCCACGAGTATTGACGTTTTGCTCTACGTTCGTCCAACTCAGTCTTAAGATTCTCCAAATGCGTTCTCTGCATATGTGTGAGGCTTCAATAAATATTTTACTACTACGATTTAGTTTGGATTTGCTTCTTAAGATATTGGTAACATGGGTTGAATTTGAATGCTCAATTTTTAGTGCACGTTGTCCAGATTTGTTTGGGTTACCGACGGGTGACACTGTTAAGATGGTAATATCAGGAGTTATTTCTTTTAATATATTTTTGACAGCTTCATTGCCATCATTTGAGTCAGGGGCGATAACCATCATTATATTATTTGCCCTACTCTGCCGTTCAGCAGTTTCCTTTAGAATCAACTCCATTGACTCTCGGATTTTTGAATGAGCTTCTGTAGACAAAATTAAAGAAGATTTTTTAACTATGGCTCCAAGGGCTTCACTTGATTCTATAGGTTATTAATCATATTAATTAGTTTGGGAACAAATATTTTAATTTGCCATTACTTTAACTTCAAGAACCTTGACTTCTGATGAAGTAAATTCAACATACTGGCGATGTATTTCCTACTGCAACCATCGCAGGCAATAGGAGTCTTTAATTTCCTGACTACATTGAAAGCAACACATGACAATAAAATTTTTCGCCAATACGCCTGGCCTATTCTAATTTGGAGCTCAGTCCTTATCAGTTGTTTTCTTTTTGCTTGCTCTTGTTTTTGTTCTGTTCACAACTGTTAATAAATGATATAATTATAGTGTTAACAATCCCAATAATAGTATTACGTGTTTTTACCTTTTTATTTTTAATCTCTTATTGATTTTTTTCAAATCAAAGATTGACTTGTTTTTGTTTGCATTGTTTAAAAAAGTTTTTTTATAATACGATTTCATATCTCATAGACAATACAGAGAGAAAAGGGTCTGAAGAAAGGAAGTTAATTAGAAATGAAGTGAAAAATAAGGAAAAAGCAAAAAAGAAGAAAGAGTTCGAGTGAAGACGAGGACGAGATCATACTAAATGATGACAGTGATGATTGAAGAAGAAGCGTATTCGGCAGTGGAAACATTTTTGAGTATACGGAGAGCAGAAGCATTTCATTAAAAGACGTTTTTGTTGGCATTTTGTGTAATATTTCTAAGCCCGCTCCCCAGAGAAAATTTATGTTATATTTTACTCAATTAAAACTGTTTTAATTGCACTATATCTAATAAGTATCCCAAACCAGAAATACTATATGCGTAATAACAAAATTAAGGTTTTTATGTTAAAATAATAATTTAGACCAACAGAATAAATAAAAAATTTTATGTTCTCATAATGACACCTATATAGAATATTTATATAGCAAAATGTCATAAAAATAGTACATGCTTGGAAACTAAAAAAAAAACACATTTATACAGAATGTTCTATACCTGGATCTTATTCCGCAACTCTAGGCACGTGACCAAACTGGATGCGGTGTTGTTTGTCCCGTTCGCGCTTTGTTAATTTATGCGCAACAGCGATGTTGTACGGATGAAATTTCGTTTTGTGTAGAATTCGTCGTGTACTATGCTCGCTCAAATTTAATGCTCTTGCATGTTGATGAAGTGGACGATTCGTGCTTTGAATGGCTGCCTATGCTACCCGTTCTTCGTTATGAGAATGGCATGCAGATCGAGATCTGTCGCTTAATTGTCCTTTTAAATTAGTGCCACTATTGCCCTCCTTGCTCCATGTCTAGGTGTACCCCTAAACAGTTCACTGAATATCGCGCTCTAGTTTTACAGATCTGTCCGCCTAATAATTTATTTTCAAACATCCTTAGGATCTACTATATATAACTGCATAGGAAGTATCCCTAGGTATAAGAAGTATCCATTCAACTCTTCAAATCTTTCAAGACGAAAAAATCAAACAGATCTAGATACGGAAGGGTATCAAATATTTAAATGTAAATAAGATGTTAACGAGGATGTGCACAACCGAACTATGAAAATTTCGTTACGAAATAATGATGCTTGAGATAGACTGGACATATCGTTCTCCTGAAGGCAACCACCGCCTTCATCAAATGTATCTGCCTAGAAAGCGTATACATTAATATCTGAGTGTTCAACTTTGTTTATTGTTATCTGGTTTATGAAAAACCCTGCAAAGAGAACCTCTAAATTATTCAACACAAGATCTCGGTTAGGGTAAAGGCTTGAATAGGCCAAATTAGAAAACATTGGTAATTTCCGTTACGACCACGACATCATCGGCTTTGAAGTGTCCTGTATATTGAGTGGCCTAATACGATCCTTTACAGTCGTACGGCACTATTCTATATTAGCCGCTTCTGATTGGTGCACTGTGGAAAAAAATCCTAAATAAATATTTATTTGCTTTTTTTTATTTCCTTTAAATAAAAATTACTTAGATTAAATTAAATTTCTTCAATTTAAAGCTTTAAAGATACGAAACCTCTCCATTATTTTAAGCATTGTGAATATTGGACCAAATATTATTACTTCATCCGAGTCTCCTACAACTCGTTAGCTGTTGCGCGGCCGCGTCTACGCTCCCGCTCCTCCAGTCCCCGTCTCGCGCCATCAGTTCAGTTTCATTTCTGCTGTTGTCCTATAGAGAGATTTTATAGATTGTATCCGCCCAAGGTCGCCATTTTTTTAAATATTTGTGATGGAAAATATCTTAATTTAATTAGGTGGGGCTTGGGTCATTTGTTCCCTCATTTCAATGTAAGTTACGTTTTTATTATATTACTTAGCTATAGGTACATAATTAATCGTTTGTAAAAAGGAAGTGTTTTCTCATAATCAAAATGACGTGAGTTTTACTAGTAATTAAAAATTGTTTTCTGCTGTTACTAGCTAGCATCTTATGTAATTTTCTCCCGCGAATTTGGATATGTTCAGCAAAAAACAATTGAATATTGTCAACTAACATAAAATCATACAGTGGAAAGTTTGAACTTAACCTT
>JAEQML010058940.1:0-29362 GCA_016904865.1 Pissodes strobi
AAACACACGACGTACAATGGCTGGGTTGACCAAGTGGAAGCAGCTAATAAAACTTCGAACAACGAACACTATACGTATCTCACTAGCAGGTTCCCAGAACCAAAACGGAAATACTTCCCTGTAAATCGACCAAAATCCGCCTTCGGCGAGAGATAAAACTACGGCCGACTTACGGAACCACTTCTCTAGTCAAAAAGAAAGACCAGTCCTTTCTTCCGCAAAACTCATGTCCCCCCAACCATCCGGTCGGGCCGTACCAAGCCGAGACTCGCGCAACGAATCCCTCCGAAAGCTGAATGCTGGACGGAATAGCTACGAGGGTGCTTCAAAACTTAATAATGACTCGAACTGCCAAAATCTGAACGTGACAGCCTTACGGGCAATAAAGTTGAATTTCCAATACCACCGTAGCAATTACATGGGCTGCAAGCGATATCTTGCCTTATAAGAAAATAACGATGTGCGCTAAACACAAATCTAACGACGGCGCATTGCCGGATTGTACGCATTTATCCAGCATAAGAAAGTCTGATAATAATGCGATTGTAAATCTATAAAGTTGATTTTCCAATAGAATCATAGGAAATACACAGGCGCTATGCGATCTTGCGCCTTATGGGCAATACGTGTACTAAATGGCTAATAAAATTGATTTTCCAATACCATCATAGTAAATAAACGGGCGTTAAGCGATCTCGCGCCTTATGGGCAATAAAGTTGAGTTTCCAATACCATCGTAATAATTACATGGGCTGCAAGCGATATCGTACTTTATAGGAAAATAAGGATGTGCGCTAAACAAAAATCAGATCAGGGTGGGCCCAGGGGTCGGCCGGATAAATTTTAGGGGGGCCCTGGCCCACCCAGGCCCCACTGTAGTTCCGCGCCTGCAGGAGAATTACTCACGTAAAAAGGAGTAAAGATGAACAGGATGTTGTTATCGCAAAACAAATAAATTTATTAACTGATCATTTTGATAACAAATTTGAACAATTTAGGAATGATCTTGATAAATCGAATAAAAACAATTAAGGAATGATCTAGATAAATCAAATAAAGACAATATATAAAGTTAACTACATATAAATGGAAGAATATCTGGAAAAGAAATTATTTGTCTTTCGAAAAAGTTATAATTTTTATTATCAATTAGGTATCATAATATTAATTACAAAAGTATTCTTTAACGTGTCTGGTATTTTTGGTTATTATTATTTACCTTTATCTTTATTGTCTCTTGTATCTGCGGTAATAGAAGTAGTGGAAAAATATATTAAACAAAACGAAAGAATCGTAGAATACAGATTAACTTATAAATTTTATAATAATATGTTAAATCTTTTTAAAGCAAATCAAGTTACAAATGAGGAAATTCGTTTAAGAGAAAATAATTTTATCTATAAATAGATATATAGATATATTCAATTTTTTCCAAGAGAAAAGTATATAAAACAAATTAAATCAAATGGTAATAGTTTTATCTGTAATAAATGAATAAAAAATATTCAATCACTCCTTTTAAATGTGAAGATAAACAATCTAATTCATTATTTCCATTACCTCTAAGATGTTTACTTCTTGGGAAATCAGGATCAGGAAAAACAACAATATTATGGAATATGATAACAAAATATTGGATACCTTATGAAAATTTATATATTTTTACTAAATCCATAGATCAACCAATTTATAATAATTTACAAGAAATTTTTAAAGATTTGAATGACATAGAATCTTATTTTTTTGATGATTGTGATGACATAATTTCTGTAGACGAATGTAAGCCAAATAGTTTAGTAGTTTTTGATGATTGTGTTTTAGAAAAGCAATCGACTATTAAAGAATATTTTGTTAGATCAAGACCAAAAAATATTTCTTGTATTTACATTAGTCAATGTTATAGCTTAGTTGATTTACAAGTCATACGAACAAACCTAAATTTTTTAATTATGTTTGAACAAAGTTCTCATTATGTTAAAAAAATATGGGAGGATCTTATTGGGAGCGATAAAACACTAGAAGAATTTAAAGAATTTTGTCATAAATGTTGGAAACATAAACATGGATTTGTATCGATTGATTTAAAAAATAGACGTTATTTTAATTCATTAAATGTCTAACGTGACATATTTCATGTTCAACGTGACGTATTTCATGTTTAACGTGACGTATTTCATGTTTAACCTGACATATTTTAATAAAAAAAAATCCTAATAAAAGGATGTTATCAAAATTCGAAAGAATTTGAAAAAAGAAATTTCTAAAGTTAAAAAATTAAAAAAAGATTTACAAGAAACATTTTCAGATCAAAAAATTCCTGATAATGATTTGGAAAAAATAGTTGAAAAAGATGTTGAAAATAAGGACTCAAAAAAAAGAGAATGGACTAATGAGGAACTACAAAAATTAAAAAAGAGATGAATATTAAATTTAAAGAATCAATGATAAATGAAATTTCAGGTGAAGAAGATAGACAAAAAGAATTTAAACCAATTACAAATGCATTGAAAAAAGTTGAATCTGCAGTTAAAGAAGGTCAAGAAAAAATTGATCAAGATATTAAAACATTGATTCCTTATTCAGTTATAAATAAAATAGATAATTTACCTTTAAAAAGTATTAATCAATCTCAAGAAACAGGAACTCAAACTCCTCCTGTTGTTAGTTTTGGAGAGATAGCTTCTGAATTTTTAGATAGACAATTTGAAAAATCTTTTGGTATATACTATGACAAAAATAAAAAAAGTTATAAGATAGGAAAAGAAAATATAAAAATTAAAGATAATGATATATTCATAAATGGTAAATGGATAACTGGAACAAGAGGTTTATGGGATTTAATAACTTCACCGAGTTCAATTCCCCCTTCAAAAAATAATTATACAGATGAAGATTTAAAAACTTATTGGAATATTTTATTTGAAACTGAAGCAATTTATCAAAATAATGATAAAAGTAAAGGAAAACCAAAATCAAGTTCAGGATTAAAATATCAAGTTTTAATAAAACCATTATGGATTAAAATTAAATTTAGACCAAGATCTTCTTCTGTTGGTACAATCAATCCAAGAATTTCTAAAATTCAAAATGAAGGTACTCCTGAAAGATCTTTAGATTGGGATCATGGATATGTTGATCCTTATTCACCACTTTTTACACCAAAAAAAGGAGAGGGAATAAAAAAATACACAGAAAATCCTATAGAATTTAAATACATTGAGAATTTAAATGAGTTATTAAAAATATTATATTTTGTTGCTGCTGAAGAACAAGCAGGTAATAATAATTTTTATAATGAAAAGTTAGGAATATTACATTTCTTTACAAGGGAATTAGAAAAACTTTTAGATTCAAAAAATGGAACAGAAGTTTTAATGTGTTTTGTATCTAGATTATTAAAAAGAGTTGTTGGTTCTGGATTAATAAATGATTTTATAAATTAATTACCATTTGAAATGCATATACCAGGATATAATTACTTAGGTCCTGGAACAAAATTAGATGAAAGATTAGCGAGAGGAGATAAACCAATAAATAAATTAGATGAAGCTGCTAAAGAACATGATATATTTTATAAACATCATAAAGATACAAAATCTAGACATAAAGCGGATGAAATTTTAGAAAATAAATCATGGAATAGAGTTTTATCAAATGATGCTAATTTGGGAGAAAAAACAACTGCTTGGTTAACTACAAATGCAATGAAATTAAAAAGACATCTAGGAATGGGTTTACAATAAAATTTTATATATTAAATGGAGTATAAAATTAATCTTTCAGAAAATCATAAAAATAAAATTAAGACAGGTTATAAAAAGAAAGTACCAGTTACTCTTCAATTAAAATCAGATCAGTTCTCAAATGGAAATGATAAAATTCTTTTAACTCAAAGACAAAGTAATAAAATTGAAAAATGTAAAAAAGATAATAAAGGTTGTAGAATTACTTTAACACATGATCAACTTAAAAAAAAATCATTCTGGAGGATTTTTACCTCTAATTTTTGCTGGACTTGGTGCTTTGGGAGCTTTAGTTTCTGGTGCAAGTGCGACAACAAATACAGTTATTAACAAAAAAGCTAAAGAAAAAGAGTTAGAAGAACAAACTAGACATAATAAAGTTATTGAAGGAAAAGGATTAAAAAAAAGAAAAAATAATTCCATTAACTAATTTTGATATTATAAAATTGAGTAAAAATATTAAACATATTAGAGGATGTTTTATGAAAGATGAGTTACCAAAAAACCTAATAATAATGAATCGGGGATACTAAATTTGGAAAATTCTTATCAAAATGGTTCTCATTGGGTTTGTTGGATTAAAGAGGGAGATTTTAAATTCTATTTTGATTCTTATGGAGATGCTAATCCACCTAAAGAACTTGTAAAATATTTGGGAAAAGATAATCTTTACTATAATGAAAATAGGATTCAAAATTATAATGACCCACCTATTTGTGGTTATTTGTGTTTAAAATTTTTAAAAAATATGAATAAACTTTAGAAATCTTCGACTAAATAATGAAAAATGTAATTAATTTTTTTTCTAAATAAATGGAAAATGTTTTTAAGAAATATTCAGACTCCATTGTGAGATCCGATTATCATAATTATTTACCACTTTCCAAGTTAAATCTTAATATTGTTAATAAAAAAACAACTTTCAAAATTGATGAAGGAGATGGATTTTTAAACATTAGACACGCAAAGTATGATATTTATGGAAAATATTTACATGAAAATGGATCAAATTATGGAATTAATTCTAACGTCAAACTAATTGATAACTTTGTGGCTCATTTGTTTACACATATTGAAATTAAAAAGCATAATAAACTTTTGGATGAAATAGAATATCCTGGTCAAGCAAGTACTATAAAAGGTACTGTTAGTTTTGCTTTTGATAATAATGGACCCACAAATAGTTCAGGATTTCAATCTAGATTCACAGGAGGTGGACATTTTCAAGCTGTAGGAAATTTATCTAATTTGGGACTAGGATTTTTTAAAGATATTAAAGTTCTAATTTTTAAGGGTGGTTTTGAAATTTCTTTTACAAGAAATAATGATCACAATGCTCTATTCAGGTTGGCAAAGATAAAACAAGATGGTACTCAAGATGAATCAACCAGGCCTGGAAATGGTAAAATAGAAATTGAAGACTTTATAATTAGAATTCCAATAATTGAATATGATGATATCAGTAAAGTTCAACTAATTAATGAACTAAAAACTATATCTCAACAAAACCAATATAATTTTATTTTTAAATATTGGCAATGTATCCAACAGAAAAATATATCAGGCAAAACTTTAAACTTGGATATTACAAATAATTATCGAAATATTAGAAATCCTTTATTCGGTATGGTTGCTTTTCAAACAAATAGAATAGATAATCAAGATAAAGAAACAAGTGTATTTGATCATAGTCATGTTGGAAATGTATGGTTTGAAATAAATGGAAAAAGATATCCAGAAGAATTGGAAAATTTAGATTGGGATAATGAAAAATTTATAGTTGCTTATGATATGTATATGAATTATAAAAGAGTTTTTTATAAAACACATTTGGAGTTACCTTTAATATATTTGAATCCTGAACAGTTTAAAAATGCAAGACCTATTTATGTAATCGATCTATCCAGGCAACCAGAAAATATCTCAGAGTCTAGAAATAATATCATTTTTACACGTTGATTTTGATAAAAATATTGACCCACCTATTGGAAATAATGAAGGTACAATTGCTTACATTTGATTGATGATTTCAGTTTCTGATTTTTCATATGATATTATAAATAACACAATAAAAGAAAATTATTAAAAAATCTTATTTGACTATTATTGATTTTATTCTTAAATTGTTTTAAAGATACAAGTAAATCCATTTATAAAAACTTAATATATGTTTCCTGTTGCTCGACTACAAGATGTTATAATGATAAACAAATGATAACACTACAAACAATTTATCTTACCGATATATTCCGACATTATTTAGATTCAAATACAAGTTTTAAATTTGATTTTATTAATGATTTAAAGAAGTATAGAAAAATGATTAAAATGGCTAAAAACACCGAATAAAAAAAAAAGTATCCTCAAGGTACCCATATACTACTAAAATATTCATAATTAATGCACATTCAGGGAGAAATCGCTAAATTAAACACCTTACACGTCTTAACAAAATGTAAAGCATAGATCCTTTACAGGCGTAGCTATTGGGCGATCCATCTCGTATTACAATATGTCTTCGTGATGCAATCAATTTCTCGCAAAAGGTCTTCTGGTGTAGAGGTTTAGATTGTTGGGTGTCACCTGAAAAACAAGGGTTCGAACCCCGTTGTTTTTTTTTAAATTTATTTTTAAAGATTATGTTTCTAATTCTAAACAGCTTTTTCCTTGATTTTGGGTATGTCTTGGGTTAGCACCTGGTTAGTTTCCTTTTCTTGAGCCCCCGTAGCGAGCGGAGGACGGAGGACTATGCGGATCGACCAATAGGAGAGGCCGATTTTGATATAGTCGGCTACGCCTATAAAGGATCTTAAATTGCAAATGTAAACATCGTTGTTTTTTTTACCGCTAACCTCTAAAAGGACTTCCGATTCGTCTTCGGTCGAGTGTGCACGTGTCGGGTATCGGCCATTTTGTTCCAGCTTCATATACTTATATGTTAGTTTGGGGGCACATGGGGCTTTCAGGGGCTGTGTAAATTCCCCGAATAAGATTCGGACGTCCAGCCGGGGGTTAGAGCCCCGTGCATGTACAAGATTTAAATGTGTGTGAATGTCCAGCCGGGTGGTGTTCGAACCTTAAAACAAGCCGTGCATGTACAAGTCGGAGCCCCAGGGGTACATACTCGACATACTGGGTGCTCTAAAAATAGTATCTCTATCCATCAGGTGTAACTAATCTGGGATGGGTCGCCCCAGCTCTTACTAAGCTGGATAGAGGTCTTTTCTGGCTGATTTTCTCACGAAAAAGGCCAATAGAGAGTTTACTACTACTACTACTAACAGAGCTGTTTAAGATCATTTAAAAAATTATTTAAATCAAAGATCAAAGATACTTTTCATTTGGACAAACGATTTAAATTAAAGATCGTTTTGTCTATAAAGAAAGATTTAAATAATAAATCATTTTTATATTCAAATCTTTTTTACATTTTAAATCATTTTAGGAAATATTTAAATCTTTTCAAAAGATTTAAATATTTTTTAAAATCTAAATCTTTTGAAAAGATTTAAATACTTGCTAAAATGATCTAAAATGTAAAAAAGATTGAAATTATTTGGTTGGTTATGTACAACGAATTGGCGTCGTTGGTTATGTACCATTAAAACCCCCTTAGAGCGTAATCAAAATGTTTTTTATATAAATTAAGTGAAAAAAAAAAGCAAAAGTTTGACGTCACCCAATCTAAATTTTAAAAAGCAACATAATCCTCAATAGGTACGTCAAAATAATATACAAAAACCAAATTAAAGTGTTATTTAAACCTTGTTTTTTTTTAATGGAATTTTTGACACATTGTCGAATGTTTAAAAGCCGTTAGCATTCGCATAATTGGTAACTTTGCACTTCTTATTATGTTAGCCGATTATATTAATTAAAATGAACACACTAACAACATCAAACATACAAAATAGCTCATTATGTGCATGCTAGCAGCTTTTAAATATTTGACAATATGTCAAAAATTCCATTAAAAAAACAAGCTTTATTTTTTTGACAATTACTTTCTGATAAAATCAACTTGAAATTTAACAAAATCCTATTATTTCAATTATCTTTTTTTATATATTTTAGATTTGAATTTTTCCTAGAAATATTTTTCTGGCGGAAAAATCTATTTTACTTTTTAGCTAGGTTCTTTATGGTATTTTGTTTGCTTTTTACAGAGTGATTACTTCGTAAGGGGTTTGTTTATGGCGCAGAAACTTTCATCGAAATTATCGGGAATATATATTTTTAAGAAATCAATATCAACCAATCAATTTCCCATATAGCCAATATATATTTAAAAAAGAAAATTAAGTAATACGCATTAAACAATTTTCATTACAAAATAAACATAGAACTAAAACACTTAGGATGTATTTATTGCTGTATTTTATTATAGTTAAACTCTTTTTAATGATTTAAATCTAAATCTGTTTAAGGATTTATTTTTTTTGAAGATTTAAATATTTTTACTGATTTAAATCCTTTTAGAAAGATTTAAATACTATTTTTAAATCAAAAATCAAAGATACTTTTCAGAAAGATTTAAATCATAAATTAAAAATCACTTTCAGAAAAAAGATTTAAACTCAAAGTATTTAAATCAAAAAATTTATTTAAATCACAAAAATGATTTAAATCTCACTGATGGTGACAGCTCTGACTACTAACCTCTAAAAGTTAAACTATTAATCACGTCGCGTGGGCGGACCCATCACCCGATTAGCCAGGATCTGGCACCGATCTCCATATATGGATAAGCACAAAGCGATCCAAATCATACTGATTCATGGGCCTTCAGATGTAAACAAAAGAAGGTAATTCTGAGACTGCGCAGTTTCAATTAGCAGGTTATCGATCGATTCCACGTGCTTCATCACCGCATGGCCGCGAATAAGCGACAGGTCCGGATTTTAAGAATTTGGAAAAATATTTTTGCCGTTGTATATATTACCAAAAATTTAAAAGCAAGTTGATAGATGATATATTTAACACAAAAATTGCCAGCCATTGGTTTTTAAAAGAAATAGAATAGACCAACCGATAAAATATACAACTTTTGCTATTTTTTCCGAATCTTGCTTTGTTTTGGAGACAATAAAAATAAAAACTATTTCTTTCCTCGTCCCTGGGCGACACAAAAACCAATTAAAAAATGTAAAAATATGACAGTAAGTAGATAATTATATTTAAGGAATAAACCATTGATAGGTATGCAAAAAAAAATACTACCAAATATTTTGGTACCTACCTAATTTTTACATTCTTTATATGTGACATGCATTTTTTTTGATAAAAATATTAACTAGTTTGCCCAAAATGATTTTATGACCAAGAAAATTTGAATGATTTATATTGTAAAATCTGGTGTAACACAGGCGCAGCACTGAAACTTGTAAATTTTCAAATATACATATTTTTTAAAATCATCCCTTTGATTCAAACATATTAAAAATTGGGAGCACCTCCTAATAAAACCCTTTTTATATGCGTTTGCCTTAAATTTTACTTTCTCTTTAAGTTAGTCTTGAATAGGTACTACTTTTAAAAGAGATTTGTAATGTTAAAGTATTTTGCATTCACACATTACATACCACAATCTGTAGGCAAGAAATACAACTTTTTTAGTTTTTTAAAATATGAATTTTTGTTGCATTGAATAGCTAAAATAACTTTGGGGCAAAGAAAGGTTTATTAAAACAAAACATCATGATATAAACGTTTTATTTACATTAACTTACATTAGGTAGTAGCAGTAGTCTATTTGGAAAAAGTCAATAATACAAAATATGTAGGTAGTATGTACCAAGATACAAAATTCTTAAGACTATACACACGTCTAAATGCTCATGAAAACCTTAAAACATTTAAGAGTAATTAGGAAGATTCCTGAGAAATTAAACTGATTATTTTTTATTACAACAGTGAAAAAAAATCGATAAGTATTTTTTTATTTCCACTAAATATGAATATTACGAGAGTTATGCCAGTTTTTAGTTTTGTATTTATAGATATACTATGCATGGTGTGACGTAATAATTCATGTGTATTGTGACGTCATAAGCACATTTCAAGGCGTACCTGCCTCATTTTTCGCCTTATGAAAAAAAGAAACAACACGTGTCCACTTAGTTTTCATGCGCTATCGAAAAATTGATGAAACTCCCTCATTGTTCCGTATACCTGTTTCTGCTATTTTAATAGATTTTTTTTTTAAATATTTTACAGACTGTTCTATAGGTTCAACATAGAAATAATCCGTGGGGGAAGCTTTAACATTTCTTCCAATTTTTACTCCCTTCTTTTATTTTTTCTTTACCTTTACAGATAGAAAAGACATACAAATTGTACTTTACGTCACTCACTACACCTTTCTGTCCTAAATTTTTAAAAGAAGGGGGTAAATATTGGAAAAAAAATTAAAGCTCCCCCCACGGATCATTTCTATATTATTGAACCCATATGTAGTATGTAAAACAATTTTTAAAAATCTTTTAAAATAGCAGAAACAAGTATGGGGAACAATTACCCATTTAAGGATCTAAAAAAAAACTGTTTAGAGCATCAAAGCTCCTCAACAAAGTAAATTAAAATCCATCCTACCTATAAAAAGACTCTTTTAATACAAAGTGATAAAACTGAATAAACTCACTGCTATTTATGCATCGTGACAGTAAATAAATCCTTTTTAAGATATTATTCCCATATTTTGTATGTAATGCTGCAGTTATCCTTAAAAGAAAATGATACTTAAAATAAGAAATCCCTGGTATTCTACCTTTATTTTGGCAACACCAAATCAAACACCGTTGAGTATTTTCTTTGACCTTGGCAGTTGACGACATTGTCTTTTAAGGTCTTTTGTCTTTAAATCATATTCCTAACGTCTACACGAACTTATACACTAACAAAATACACTAATAACGAACTATTATAATAATAAACTAAACTAGATGTCCAGGAGTAAATTAGTTATATTCAACGAAAACGATAATATAAACCACTCAGACGCACGTACGTACTTCAATAAGTGAACGAAACGAAACGCCGAAACCCATTACGGCAAACACAGAAAAAAGAATTATTTCAAGCGCAAGCAACAAGCAAGGTCAGAGATGATAATATTTTTGATTACCGATTAAAAGCTTTATGAGCTGATTTCGTTCTGTCGCTTCTCGGTGTTTGTGCGCATGAGTAAAATTATCCTATTTTCAGTTCTGTCCGACGCAGAACCCGGTTTTTTTCCCCATGATTGGTACGATTTTTCGACGCTTGCAGACGGTTTGTGCTTATCCATATATGGAGATCGGTGGGATCTGGTGAGTTTTAGTGGCGTCTGACTAATGTAACTGTCAAAGCAACGCCACCTAGACAGAAAGCCGAACATGTTTTTCCAATCAGCTGGTAAACCTAGTTATTCCGATATAAATCGATAAAGGTGGAGATCAGTATTTAATTTATATTTTATTTTAAAAACGACCTAATTTGGGAAAAAAAAATAAATTACATTATGACCACAAAGTGTGAAAATTGTCGTAAAATTGCAAATTGTAAAAATCGTAAATAATGTTATGAAGCAAAACAAAAACAACGTGAAAAATACAATACTTATCTACTTTAAAGCGAGTTTAAAAGTGTGAAAATTACAATAGTGTGATGAAAATCGCAGTAGCAATTAGTGTATTATACTAATAATCTAAAAAGAAATCAATAGGAATTTTTTATGAACGTACTTACATGAGTATTGTCTCGTATTGTTTTGTAGGCTTTGACCTTTTTAGTTCAGGCATTTTCTTTGGTTTTAAAATGTCGTTTTGCTTTTTAACGTAATTGTTTAAAAGAATGTTTGAAACGGTTTTTATTAGAGCCTTAAAAATGTATTGTTGGTTATGTTCTGGACAATTGTGGCTCATAAACAAATCAAGGTCTAATCCATCAATTGTTTCAGCGGGCATTTTCATAAGGACATATCTCTGATTTTTATGTCTTAAAAAGCACTCCTCGTTCAGAAACATTTTTTGTAAAACCACATATATGACGAACAAGTTACTACATCAAAGTTTGGATAACAAAGTCCTCCCCGATCATTTGCATTGATTAATTCTGTTCTTAGATTTAAGTCCATTTCATTTTCTGTTAAAAACACTTCACAATATTTACAAGTCTTTTTAAAAGTGAAAATACAGCATAACCAGAAATATACACTATTGAAGGCAAAACTGTATCAGAAATTTGTGAAATATCGTCCTCACTAATTTCACAGTTGTTTCTCAACTCTACTGCAATGTGGACATTTTCGAATTTGTCACCTTCAACAAACTCTGAAAGACTGTCCTTAGAAATCTCTAAATCTCCAAATTTATTTGACTTTAACATAAGAGGAATTACACTTTGCATTCCGATTCACAGATCTGACGAATTGAGATATGGTATTGCGACCCAGCTTGATATCTAAAATGTTATGAAAATTACAAATACTCGGGATAAGAACATTTTGATTTCAAATATATCATTAAGGGCTGGCAGAATCTACTTGTACAAAATAATCACCAAGAATCAAATCCTAAAAAAAGGAGATAAATGCGATAGAACTACATAGTATATGGACAATAAGCTCTGTTTAGGAAAAAAACATGCAATAATAATGTGGGTGCAGTTTTGTACTGCACTGTACTGAGTAGATACTACGTGGCAAGCAAATAATAACTTACAAAAAGCCATGCAAAAAGCAAATTAATACGGAACCAATCTAAACCGCTACCTATATTTCCCAAAGCGTTCTTCTAATTTGTCAGTTTGTATTTGGCCAAGAAGAATGTAATTCATGTCTTTCCGATACAGACAATACCTGGAAATTTTAAGGAATGCCAGAGATGTATGTGCTACTGCTACATGAGTTTCTTTGTTAGGTGACCACCACCATTACATGATTTCCAATGTTGGAGCCATTGTAAAAATGTATTGAGAAACTCAAATATATGATGTGATTCTTTGGTTACTGGCACTTGATAAATGTTTCTCAACCTTTTTCCTTTAAATGGTGTTTTTACGTTTACTATGTCCCACCACCTACATAAAATTTCTATGTAATCTGCAGTAGAGTCATAATTAGATAAATTAATTTTTGGACTTAATTCCCTGAGAGCTACCACAATATTTTTGTTTAAAACTTGAAGAGCCAGTTTAACTTTTTGCCTCTCAAGTGAGCTAGGGTACAAAGCCTTTAGGGATAGCGTATATCCATATTTCAAAAGTTCACCACATTCCTTTGTGTGCATATCTTTAATCGTTTGAAAAGATGCAATTTTTAAATTGTTTGCTAAATTGTCTTGGGTGCTATTGTCAAAATCTGGGTATGTCATACACTGTTCTGGTTGGTTTATCCAGTTATTTCTCAAATTTTTTAAAATGTGTACAGGATCTACCACAAAAAAAAGAGGTCGTGTGGGACTGCAAGGATGAGCATATTCAACAAGAAGCTCTGGGGGGTTACGAAACATAGACATGGCTTTCCTATTAATTGCACGATTGTCTGTCACTACAACTATGACTTCAAACCCTATTTCTTCCAAGCCCTCTATGACTTTTTTAATAAACTTATGCAGAGTTTCGCCATTTAAAGTTTTTACTGACAATATATGTACGACTTCCTTATAAGGTGAAAGCAAACTATTAACTATAAATACATAGACACTTGTAGCGCTTTCAGGAACATTATATGCAGCACCCACAATATTTCCACCTTTAAAATCAAAACATGGCTTTAAATGGATTTCGTCTACCAATAGAGTAATAAGTTTATCACTGTCTTGCAAGTTTTAAATTTAGACCTCACATATTGAAGAAAGTTATCGTCGAGCTGCTCAACTTTAGGGTCAGTGGTAAATTGACTACAAACTTTCCTGATTGTACTACTACATGGTAACGTCAAGTGATTTGAGTTTAGCAAGAATTTGTAACAGTGTGGAGATATTGATAACAAAAGGCTACAGAATAATGTTGTCTTCCATGAATATCTTAGAGCCCCTTTTTTTCAATCTTTAAAAAGTTAACTCGCTCCTGAATAAATTCAATTTCATTGTTCTTCTTCGGAAGTTTATTTAAGATCGACTCCAAAATATCTGTTATTATGTCACAACTATTTTCAACACTTTTTGTTTCATTTTTTTCTGTTAAATACTTTTCAGCTTCCAACAAAGTATCTTCTAATTTATTCATATTATCCAGGAGCAAAGGAAATTTATTTTTTCATTATTTGAGGACTTCAAACTTGGTACCTTGTTACCACAATGCTCTAAACTTATATTAAAATCCTGGTTCATATAAAGTAGTCCCTTTATAACTGGATTAGGTATTTCCTCAATATAAATAAAAAGAATATGATGTTGTCGTTTCGAAATGATCCAATTAATTAAATTCGGATTTTTATTAATTTTTATAAAAGCTTCTTCAAAATTAACAAATTCCCTTTCAGCAATATACATGTTGGAAGTAGTTATGCTTTCAGATATGGTTCGTTTAATAAGATCACACTATATTCTTAATTTTTTACTTTCCGGATTTTCTCGATATGTGAACATGTAGGTGATGAAACATATTCAGGGCAACCCGGCAATTTACTAGGAACCACACTTAAAATTTTAGAGCAGCAAATTTAGTTTTTAACAATATAACTTGGGTATGTAGATCAAAAATTCAAATAAGCAACCACTAACCTTTTTACAGTCTTGGAATCTTTAACGGAGCTGTAAGATAATTTCCAGTTCTTTCATCATACGTACTCATGGTTCTTTTAATATCCAATTCATTAAAATGCAATTCGCAAACCTACCAATTAAATTTCTGGTGTAATAAGTATACTAAACCTACTTACTTTTTAGACTAATTATCCTCGATGAATCTGAAGGCGTAAAGCCGACTCTCTTTATCGCCTGTATCCACATTTTCTTTAACTCCGGATCACTTGGGAATTTAAAAGTAGACACTTTCGAGTTTTTATCATAATTACCCCTGCATTTAGGTACCACGCAATGAAAGAGCATTTTGTTTGTTTTTTGTTCAACACAAATACCTACACAAACACTTTCACTTCCTGTTTAAATTAAAAGAGGACTTTTTAAATCTATTTTAATGGCTCAAATTACTTAAAAAGTTTTTATCAGACCACACTAAAAAGACACATTATCCAGTAGACACAAACATACAATCAGGGAATAGACAATTGGAACTACCTTGTACCATAAGGACACTAATAAACATAATCTACTTAAAGAAAATCTATTTAGGCGTTTGAGTCCACGAAAATCTTTGATTTTTTTCCGCGGCACACCGGTAAAGAACTAACGATTACCTATAAATTTCAAAACTGAATCGACTACCTTCAACAGCTGATCATCAAAACAAAGCTTCAGTACTCTGGCTTAAAGTCTAGGTGGTGTTGGTCAAAGTCGCGAGCGACCGGCGCGACAGTCGCACTGTCGCAGTCATAGTCGCAGTCGAAGTGTCGAAGCTCTCGAATTGAAAGCCAAACAATGTTTGTCTTGTCAAACTCAAAATATACACATTTGAAAAATAGCCTGTAACAACTGTTCGGTCTTCAGTCAATCGGATAATGCGTTATGTCTGAGTTGGATAGTCTATCTAAAATCTCTAGTATGGGTTCAAACGTGTTTTGTGCAGTGTCAATGAAAAAACTCATTGCCTAGTGTGGACTAGGTAAATGAGTAAGAAGCTTGCCTGTGGGCATTGGGCCTGTACAAGTTCGGGTGGTGAAACAATAGATGGAGAGCAACACTCCAAAGGATGGAGGCAAATTGCGAGCTCCTTCGAATTCTGCAAGGGTATTAGTTTTTGATGAACCTCGAGCATACTTGGAGCAAAAACAAAGATGTAGCGTAGGACCTGCTCAAGTTCAAGAGTCCCTATTCATTTTAAAGCGAAACCAGACAGGTAATTTTGTTTATATTTGTTCAATATGATGCTTACAAATTAATTAGTTTTAAATGTTGATGTTTTTTGCCAATAATGTAATATTCTAAAATCTTATTTATATGAGAGATGGCAGGCTGTGAAAGCTGATCGGTTGGTCAGTGGCGTTTAAGTGGGTGTGGAGTGCTGCAGTGCTCAGTTCTTGGGCCACTGTTGTATTCGCTTTATTTGCTCAGTCTTCTTAGGAATCCTAGTTTGACTGGTCAATATTTTACATTTGCAGACAACACAGTTTTGGTATATAATGGTGGGTAGATTTAGAGCCTGGTGTAAGTTGTAAATGTGGATCATGAAAAGTATTCGAAAGTAGTGCAAAATTCATACAAAATATATATTGTACAGACATCAAACAATTTTTAAAACATTCAGTTATTAAAATAATCTTTAAAAATAATTTTAAAATATCAGAAACATTGCAATGTTAGAATACATCTCACTATGATTCTAAAATAGCAACAGCAAAACAAAATATACATAGCACTATTGGATATAAACATACCTACAACAAAATTAAATCTTAAACCTAAAGTCAAGGTACTCCTTAACATTGAAAAATGCATTGGTCATCAAAATACTCTTAGCTGCCCACTTAAAACTGTTAAATTGAAGGTCTTTAATTGATTTAGGCAATTTGTTATAGAGCTTTAAACCAATAAATTCCGGCCTGTCCTGGCACTTCCCCAGCCTGCAATATTCAGTCAATAGATCATCCCTGTTTCTGGTGTTATGGTTATGAATCTCTTTGTGTGCTTTATAAGATATCTTGTTTTTCTTCATGTGAAGAATATTTTTGAAAATATAACTTGAAGGTAGTGTCAGAATGTTCAAGCAGACAAAAGCATCCCTGTACCCCAGATTAGATATGACACGAACAGCCCTTCGCTGCAACCCGAAAACCCTCTCTGATCGAGCAGAATGCTGCCATGCAATCACTCTATATGTCATGACCGAATGAAACAAAGCACAATAAGTAGACATTAAGGTTTCCCCTGATATATGACCTGCGAGACTCCGAAGTACAAAGACAGCACTCCTAAGTCTCTCAGAGACAGAATCAACATGTGGGCCACATTGGAGTCCTGGGTCCAGAGTGACTCCCAGAAATTTTACCAAGTCAACGCTGTTCAGGTCATTATTATTTCTCAAAGAAAAAATTGTTTTTTTGTCTTATCACCGTTTAGCATTGAATTGAATTGAATCAAATGTCTTCATTTGCTCATTTAACTTACAGTTTTAGCATTGTCATAAAATTACACTAAAATTAAAACAAATTGCACAAAAAAAATCTCTTTTTACTAGCCCAAACGTAATACATATAGATAGTGCCTAAACTACTATACGAGCAAAAGGCATCTTATTTAATACAACCTCATTATCTAACCTAGTTAAACATACCCACATAACATTTACAAAAAAGTCAGTATATCACAATTTAGAAATTCATCAAAGGTATATGGACACACTTTTATCAACAGTTTTTTAATTGATTTCTTAAGCTTAAGTATTGGCCAGGTTTGAATATTCAAACGCAGCTTTTAAAACATTGGACTGATACATAGATACAGCTCTTTTTAGTTAACCTAATCTGAGGAACAACCAATCTGTGTCTTTGCCGGGTTTCATATTTATGTATGTCGGTATGGTGGGTGAGAGATTTGACCCTCTCTTTAACAGATAATATACAATTGTAAATAAATAGTGCTGGTACTGTCATTATATTTAATGTTTTGAAATAGGTCCTGCATGATTCTAGATATTTTAATTTTAAAATAGTTCTTATTGCATACTTTTGTATGACAAAAATTATTTGCCAATCAGTTGAATTCCCCCAAAATAGTATGCTATAATTCAGATGGCTGTGAAATAAACCAAAATATGTGATCAAAGATATTTCCAAAGGTATAAATTTTATAATTTGCCGTAGTAAGAAAACCTCGAAGAAAACAGTTTGAGATAATTTCCTTGCCAGGTGCTCTAATTGTGGTTTCCAAGTTAATCTACTGTCTAGGGTTACTCCCAAAAACCTAACACATTTACTGTCATTATTACTTATTTCTTTTAATGAGAAGTTCAAATGTTTAGTCTTAGCACAGTTGAGGCAGAGCCGATTTGCAGAGAACCATTTGTTTACTGCTTCCAGTAGCAGTGGATTAGCAAGTTTTGCATCTCCAAGACATTGATGTTTAGTCAATTATATCCTCAGAAAGGGTGTGACAATGAATACCTTTTAGGAGTCTTTGGCAGGCTTTCGTTAGTAAAAAGAAGAATTAAAATATTACTATGCACTTTATTTAAAATTTTGAAAGGTGAGATTGACTGCCCCGAAATTCTTGGTAAATTACCTTTTGTTGTCAATAGAGTCAACTCGCGAGCCTCAAATGTTTTTTATCTGGCCCATCCTCGAATAAACCTATACAAGAACTCTCCAATTTACAAAATGTGTTACTTTTTTAATTTGTATGCATCTGATATTGATGTAGATACAAATAGTCTTGGTCAGTTCAAAAATTTGGTCGACGATAAGCTGAGATCGACCAGTTAATAAACCAAAGATTCAATTGTAGCTGTTGTGATCATTGTGTGGTTGTGTTAGGTATGCCTATTTATTTGTATATGTATTGTACTTTGGCTGCAAATGACTAATCTTGTGTAAGCTTAGTTATGTACTGCACCCAGTTTTATAATGTTAAAGCTGTTTGACTTGACAGTATTTTATCGATGTATTTTGTTTATTTGAGTTTTAATTCGAGTTTGCTTGATTGCCTTTCTTTGTTTGATTTTATATCTAGATTTAAGATGTATCTGTAATTGGCACCAGTGCTGTTGATACGTATGTAATAATAAATAAATAAATAAATAAATAAACGAGGTGGTGTCATTTGCAAATTGTATAGTTACTGCATCCACCACAACAAATGTCAATGTTAAACCTCAATATGTTAAATAACGACTATGATGTAATCGCTTTGACTGAGTCATGGTTAAATGACTCTGTAAACAATTCTGAATTTATTGACACCAACAGAATTATAGTTAGAAGGGATAGGGATTCCATGCTCACAGGAAATAAACAGGGAGGTGGAGTATTGTGTGCAATAAAAAGTGATCTCTTTGTGAAAGAAATTGATATTTTTCCTAGTGATCTCGAGGCTATCTGTGTTAAGGTTCAGTTATGTAAAGGCAAATGTTTGTTTGTAATAGTTGTTTATTTTGTGCCTGGTAGTTGTTCAGGTATGTATTGTAGATTGTACAATTGTGTCGAGAGTAATTTTTTAGAACATGACTGTGTTATTTTAGAAGATTTTAACTTATGTGACCTTGCTTCTGGGGTGGTTAATGAGCATACATGTGATTTTAATAGTTTTATGGCTTTTGCAAATTTGGTACAAGTGAATAATATATGCAATGCAAATAATGTATTATTGGACTTAGTAATTGTTACCCACCATGTGCAGAACTGTAGGGTGATCACTGGCGATGATCCTTTACTGCCTGTAGACCAGCATCATCCAGCATTGAACATAAGTATTGAGAGGGAGAAGGAGTGAATGGAATGTGAACAAATCCAAACCACGAAGTTTAATTTTAAGAAAGCCAATTACCATCTAATGTACAATATGTTTCAGAATAGTAATAATGGGAACGCAGTCACGGCAAGACGTATTGTATATGGGTCGAACATCTATTTTGTATTTTTAGTAAAAGTAGTGTAAATTAATTTTTAAAAACAGTGTGTACAACTTCCTGAGTGTCCTTTTTGTGGTAGTACTGTTTTGTTTTTCCTGGAAACTGTGAATTTTTAAAGTTATTCGTCTGTTTGTACTGTAATTGATTGACGCCATTATATATTGTTTTATTCAGATAATAATTTGGAGATTTTTTGGCTATTTTACGGATTTTTGCTCACTTCCAACCTCAACATGGGCATGTGCTATAAATGCAACAAGGAATGCATACCACGGGAAGACAAAAGTGAATTGTTTGGATTTCCTTGCGACGTGTGTCGCCAAATAATTTGTAGACTCTGTTCGGGAGTGAGGAGTTCGGAGATTGGAGTTCTTATCATGAAAGAGAGATGTTTACGTCACTTCTGCCCCGATTGTTTGGAGTGTTTTACTATGATTCCCTTACTAAGAAACAAAATCTATCTTGGAAGGAGAATTGAATGATCTAAAACGTAAGGCTCCTGTAGACGTGAGCAATGAGCCTCATCAAATTGCTGATCCGTTGGATGATCCATTACCCAAGTGGAACTCGACCTATGTTGTGGCAGAGGTACTAAAGAACCATACTGAAATTTATTTATTTATTTATTTATACTCATACAAACACCTAAAAGGTAATTACATGCTTGAGTTTTACATAATATTTTTAAACCTAATTTTAATCTTAATTCCTAAGTACTAAACTAATAACTAAGCAAATACTAATCAACAATACTATGGTTTGTTATGCAGTTAATAAATTGGTTTCGCGACAAGAAAAACAAATCT
Source organism: Pissodes strobi (assembly GCA_016904865.1). Classification (NCBI taxonomy): domain Eukaryota; kingdom Metazoa; phylum Arthropoda; class Insecta; order Coleoptera; family Curculionidae; genus Pissodes; species Pissodes strobi. Next base: position 20,213 of record JAEQML010058940.1, read on the forward strand.
AAATCCAACTCTTTAACAAAATTATTGCAATCTATTAGCCCTAAATGTAAAGGAGACCCAGAATTATTAACCCTAAACAAAATATCTCTTCTCCTTAACCTAGTACTTGGAACATTTATTGGTATCTGGCTTAATAGTTCAGGTGACTTAATATGTTGATGCAATATATCAAAAACCAGTAAAATTCTATTGTTTTTTCTACGTTGGTTCAGACTATTGATTTTAAAATCTATTAACTGATCATGATATGAGATTAGGGTAGGAAACATAGGGTATACTCTATACTTTTTAAAATAAATATATCTAACAAACTTTTTTTGAATTTTTTCTAAAGCATCAATGTATATAAACTGCTTAGGAGCCCACAACACAGAGCCATATTCCAATTTCGATCTAACAAAAGCATAGTAAAGCAACAAACAAGTTTTCCAATTGGAGAATTCCCTGGAAAATCTTAATACAAGGTTCAGCTTTCGGTAACATTGGATACATAACTCCCTAATGTGTGATGTGAAGCTTAGATTTGTTGAAAAAGTGATTCCTAAGTCAGTAATTTCATTAACAGTGGCAATTTGCCTGTCATTTATATTATATGTATGTCTGACTAATGGCGAACCTTTGCAGTAACTTATATGAAAACATTTATCAACATTAATTTTAAGATTGTTGTTCCTACAAAAGTCAGCAAATGAATTCAAGTCAGACTGCAGTAATTCACAATCAAGGTCATTTCTGACTGGTGCAAAAATTTTTAGGTCATCAGCGTATATCAAAAAATTGCTTGTTTCAATAAATCTGTATACATCATTAATAAACATGTTAAATAGCAGTGGGCCCAGTATGGAACCTTGAGGTACCCCTGAACTAGCAATAAAGCAATCTGACATACTTCCATTCATTTTTACAAAAAGAAACCTATTATTTAAATACGAGCCCAAAAACTTACATGCACTCTCATCAAAATTAAATATTTTACATTTTTGTATCAAAATTCTGTGATTTACCCTGTCAAATGCTTTAGACATATCAGTGTATATGACATCTACTTGCTTCTTATTTAAAAATTGTGTTGAAACAAATTCTGAAAACTCTAGTAGATTAGAAATTGTTGATTTCCCACTTACAAATCCATGCTGCCGATTAATAATAATAGAGTCTACATGTTGGTGTATCCTAGAGTGCAATATTTGCTCAAAAATCTTACTTAAGGTATTTAAGATGGTGACCGGACGATAATTTTCGATGGCTCGGGTATTACCTTTTTTTATGTATAGGAACCACTCGACCATATTTTAATTTTTTGGGAAAAATTCCATGTTTTAAAGACATGTTAAAAAGAATCTGTATAGGTTTTATTAAATAATCAACATAAGCTTTGAACATGTAAGCAGGCAACCCGTCAATTCCTGGAGATGCCTTAGCCTTAAGGGACTTAATGGCATTTCCAATTTCCAATTCTGTAACACCTGAAAGAGAAAACGTGTCTAGGTTGTAATTAAAAGTATCAGAAAGCATAGAATCGTCCAAGGATGCATCTTCAGCATATGCACTCCTGAAAAACTCAGCAAATGCGTTTACAATTTCATCATTCACGTCATAAGTTACACCATCATATCTAAAACTGTATGAAATCCCACTATTACTTTTCTTTTTATTTATAAAGCCCCAGAACTCCTTTGGATTATCACGTATATTATTTTCAGTATCTTTTATATGCTCATCATAACACTTTTTTGTCAGAACTTTAACAATGCTTCTTAATTCCCTATGCTTTTGTTTAAAATAGACTTGGCTACATGTTGTATGGTTATTGCTATGTGACAATCTGAAATACTTATTTTTTTCCTTTATACATTTTTTTAATTCAGAACTAAACCATGGAGGATATTTGTTAATAGTTACGCCGCCCCTATGTTTTTCAACTGTCTGATCCAACATTTGATATATTTCTTGGTACATGACTTCAAGACATGAATCAGGATTATTACATTCATTTAAAATATTCCAAGTACAGCCCTGCATTAAATTATATAACTGATAATAATCAGCATTTTTAAAATTATATCTTATTTCTTTAATTTCATTATTGGCATGATTTGTTTTGTTTGTCTCGAAATCATCTTTTGTTTTTAATTTAAAATTGATTTCCAATGGAGGATGATATTTGTCGATATACACTAAAGGAGCGTCACTACTATCCTCAACTTCAGCAGCCGTAAGGTCCGTTAACACTAAGTCTAATGTTTTATTTAAATGATTTGTTACGTTATTTATTGAATAAAGATTATGTTCCCCTAATAGACTATAAATAGTTTGTGAGCGCTCGGAACCTTTATCTAACTCATAATTAGCTGCATTAACTTCATTCAGATTAAAGTCTCCTATTATAAAACAATGATCAATATTTAGAAAACATTCACAATTTAGAGATTCAACGAAACTATCATAAACAAACTTACTAGAACTACAGGAGATATATACTGTACAAATCATTAATTTTATATTCTCTACATGACATTGAATACATATCCACTGATAGGAAGGTGAGCTACTTTTTGCTACACAAACTGGCTTATGCTTTCTTTTTACACAACACATAACTCCACCTCCACGAGATACTCCTGCCTCCTGATAGTTCTTGTCATTTCGAAAAACTACATATCGATCATCAGCCAGTTCACCACTGTAAATACTGTCGTTAAGCCAAGTTTCGGACACACATATGACATTGTAATTGTTCTCTACGACACTTTCGAAGAACTCTCTAGAAAGAAATTAGAAATTATCTCTAATAAACTTAATGGGGCAGTTAAGGCAATTATTGATTCAAACAAGGAGCTGGTTCAGTTTATGACTGCATCGGTGGTGGTAAACCCGGCAAAGATGAACAGTGATCCCAGTGCTTCCAATAATTCTGAGAAGGTTAACTCAAAAAGCCTCGCAAAGAGCAGAACTACCAAATTGGGTCCTATCCAGAATTTGGTTGATGACTGTGAATTACCAGGTAAAAACAAAAGCCACAGTGGTGCCCAGGATGCCCTCAAAAGTAGTTCTCATGTCATAAGAGGTACTAACAATAACCATACATCCCTCTCAGCTGCCCTTGAGAGAAAACTGATGTATGTTGGCAATCTTAGTCCTGAATGCACGGTTGAAGTCTTAAAATCTCACCTAGCATCTCATAAAATTGATACCTTAAGCTGTGAAAGTCTCTCCTCGAAACTTGGTCACATGGCATCTTTCAAAGTTGGCATAGCGTCGAATTTGCAAGATATGTTCTTGAATAGTGACCTGTGGCCAGTGGGAGTAACAGTAAAACCTTTTATTTCCTGCCATTCCAATAGAGGTCGATCTATGAGAGGACCGAATTTTCACAGGGGAGGGCCCCACCGCCTAAACAAGTAAAAAATCTAACAGCCTATTACCAGAACTTAAGAAGCATAAATAACAAACTTTTGGATATAAATGCCTCTTCAGAAATTGATGATTATGATTTATTGTTCTTCACGGAGACATGGCTTAGGAGTGAAATATCTGATGCTGAGATTGGCCTGGGCAAATTTACCTTATATAGATGCGACCGCTCTGCAACCACCAGTCTTAATACTCGTGGTGGAGGAGTGATGATTGCTGTCATCAAGGATCAACCATCCTACCAGCTACGGTTGAATTGTGATCATATCGAACAAGTCTTTGTTATGCTAACCATTGATCGGTTTCACCTAATCCTTGGATGTGTATATATTCCTCCTGCCTCTCCTGCTTAAATCTATGAAGAGTTCTGTAGTTAACTGGAATATGTCCTGGACAATAACCCCCACAATGAGATCTTATTGTGTGGTGATTTTAACCTACCAAATGTAAATTGGGAGAGTGATGAATTTGGAGCCGTTCCTATATGTCCGAGTGGCTCAAGCTGGAATGCAGAGACCTTATTGGATTATGTGGCCTATTTAAATATGTATCAATTGAATTCACTTCCCAATTCGGCTGGTAATATCTTGGATTTGGTTTTTAGTACTAATCCAGGTGTAGAGCTAAAGGTTTCAAACATCTCTATTACTAAATGTGATGTATATCACCCAGCATTAAACTTAAAAATTCCAATGCCTGAGCAATTACAGGAATTCCAATTTAGCTATACTTATAATGATTTTAAAAATTGCAACTACTTAGAAATTAACAATTACTTATCTTATTTTAATTGGGACTGCTTTACTGACAAAAATGATGTTAATACCAGTGTAACTAATTTGTATAATATTCTTAATGCATGTTTTGATTTGTATGTACCTAGGTCAGTTGCAAAAAACAGGAAATTTCCTCACTGGTTTACTGTTGAGTTAAGGTCACTGATTTTTGAAAAGAAACAGGCTCACAAAAACTTTAGAATTACAAATTCTCCTGAAGACTATTTAGTGTTCTCTGACTTGAGGAAATCATGTAAAAAATTATATGAGGACACTTACTTTTCATATATTTCAAATATTGAGGGAACCATATGTGAGGATGATAAAGCATTTTGGGGTTTTGTAAACACAAAAAAAAAGAAAGGCCTGTTTCCCTAGCTCAATGTTCTATGGTACTGCTTCTTCTAATAATCAACCAGATATTTTAGAGCTTTTTAAACTTTTTTCCAATCTGTTTATTCTGTAGATCACTATACTCCGCAACCACTCACCTATTCAAAAAGATCAGTTGAGATTGGCTCTTTACAAGTAACCCCTTCTGATGTATTTGAGGCCATTTCCGATCTAAACAATAAATTAGGGGTGGGACCGGATGGTATTCCACCCTCTTTTATTAATAATTGCCAGTATATCCTTTCATCCATTTTATGTGATATCTTCAATATTTCCCTTTCAACTGGAAAATATCCAGAAGCTTGGAAGGAGACTTATATTACCCCCATCCACAAAAGTGGTGATAAATCTAATGTTGAGAATTATAGGGGTATCTCAAAATTTTCTATCTTTGGAAAAATATTCGAACAAATTGTTCATCAAAAGATTTACCCATTGTTTAACAATATTTTTCCTACAGCCCAACATGGCTTTATTTCTGGGCGCTCTACAGTGACAAATCTGTTGGTGTATGAACAGCATCTGTTGGAGGCATTGGAGAGGAGGTGTCAGGTGGATGCTATTTACACCGACTTCTCCAAGGCCTTCGACAGAGTAAGTCATGAGCTTCTTTTAAACAAGCTTAACTGTATGGGAGTCCATGGGGTTTTGCTTGAATGGATTGGCAGTTACCTTCTCAATCGAACTCAAAGAGTTAAGATGGGGGGCCTTGAGTCTACCAGCATATTGGTCACATCTGGTGTTCCTCAAGGTTCACACCTCGCACCCACTCTATTTAACTGCTTCATAAATGACATCGAAGATTTTATAGAATCCAGTGAGTGTCTTCTTTATGCTGACGACCGAGGGGCCAACCACTGATGGTATTTTGGTGTACACTAGCTTGGTATTTTTGGAATTATTTCGGTATTTTTTGGTAATATTTGGTATTATCTGGTAATATTTGGTATTATCTGGTAATATTTGGTATTATATGGTAATATTTGGTATTATCTGGTAATATTTGGTATTATATGGTATTTTGTCTGGTATTATTGGTATTTTGAGTGGTATTTTATGGTATTTCTTGTACAATTATCTAATATGAGCATGTGCAATAACTATGCATAATTCACAAGGCACATGTCGCAACGTTGCAATTACCTGTTCAATGTCCTAAACAGTGTTGCCAAATGCCCGATAATTATCGGAATCTACCATAATTTTTGCTTGATCCTGATAATCGATAATTGTCCACTATCCAATGCTTAATTTTAAAAAGTAATATATACAAGAAGCTATATTCAGAAAAAAGTCCAATGATAATAATAATAATAATAATAATAATAATAATAATCATAATAATAATAATAAGCTCTTTATTTCCAACAGGCAAACGCCCAATTACAGGAAATTCACATACAAATTAAGAGCAAGTAATTCACAAAAATATTGTTATACAAAGAAAAATAATAAAAGGTAAAATAAAAAAGAGTTATAATTAAAATAAACTAGCAAATTAAACTAAGACTAAATATAAAGAATGTAGAGGAACCGTGAGAGGAACGAAACGGATCAAGAACTTTACGAATAACGCAAAGTAAGCTAGGGAAACTAAGTAAAAAACAAAATAATCCAACATAAGAAGTGACAAAGAAGAAAGAAATGAAAACAAGGGAAATACAGATGAAAAATGAAGATGAAGAATGCGGAGATACAGTTAAGGTGGGAAACCCGAGGAGAAACCAGACGCCTCACGCAGATGTTTCAGAACGTTAGACAGGCTGCTGGTATGTATATGAGAGGCGTTTGATACAAGATTGAAATTTTTGCACATGTTGTGAATGGGGCACTGGTATAGAACATTAGATCTCGCCAATCTCAGACTGAACGCGGGTTGTTGTCTAGCTGCTAAACGCTGTACATGAAATGTTATACTTTCCAAAAGCAAGGGACAATCGACCACATCATGGAGAAACTTATAAAGGAATATCAGCGATTGTGAGTATCTGCGCGCAGACAGCGATAGTTTCCTGAATCTAGACAACAAAAGGTTACGATCAAACCCTCGGTCTGGGTAAATATCGTCCTCTCTGAACATAAGATACGTGAGAAATCGCCTCTGCACAGCCTCCAACGAATCAGTGTGGCTATCATACCACGGACACCATACAAGTGACCCATAATCCACCCTTGGTCTGACGAAGGAGTAATAAAGCAGTTTGATAACAAAGATGTTGGTAAAATTTCTGCAGGATAATCTTGAATATTTTGGAGAAGTTACATGGATATAGGACGATAATTCTCAATAACTATTGGATCGCCCTTCTTATGCATGGGACAGACTATTGCAACCTTCCAGGTTTCGGGAAACATGCCCAGTTCCAGGATCAGATTGAAGATATGACACTGGGGCTCGCACAAAACGATGGAACAGTCTCTAACAATGAAGTGGGATGCCGTCTGGGCCAGGGTGATCTTGTTTTAAAGTTATTTGCTTGCTAAAACTATATCATCAGTAGTTATTGGCGGAACGTCGATGATATCGGAATACTGCATTAACGGATCAATATTTGCAGGCTGGTGGGAATCTTTGTACACACTTTGAAAATAGTTGGAAAAAGCCGAAACGACAGATTGGGGACCGTGGTAAGAGTGATTAGTGTCTTTCATAGTGGCTGGAATGCGGGATTGAGCTATCTTGCCAGAAGTTTGATGGATCAGAAGTTATGCTTGTTTCGGCATGCCGGATATATTCCCTGTATCTTGTCGGAGCTCGATTTAATTAAGCTGCGCAAAGATTTGTATCTGGAGAGGTAAAATGTAGATTTATAAGTTTTAAAATCACGATAGGCCTTTTCTTTTTTGAATACATTGTCAATGAGTTCCTTGGTAAACCATGGAGGAAAGCGCCTACGCCACGGAAGTGCACAGGTAGCGAATATAATATTTAGAATCTCATAAAAACTCTGACATGTGTTACCGACATCTGTGCCACTGAGAACAGGCGACCAGTCAGTGTTCGACATTAGCTCATAACAGCTATGAAATTGACTTTTCTGAAATTATTAAGGTGTAGATCATCATTGTTTACAGGAAAGTTGCCTATGTGAGGGAGGGCCGCTGGACCAAATTTATGTCGCCCCAAATTTGAACTTTCTCCAGATCTTGATTAATTGCTGTAATCTGCTCCTGTCTGTGGTGCTAAGTCTCAGTCGCTGGTAAAGGTTTTTCTGATCTAAATTGGGAGACAAGGGTACTGTCATCTGCAAAACTGTAAACAGGATTTTTCGTTTCGGTCAGCAGGTCGTTAATATAGATGAGGAACAGAGTTGGTGAAAGAATTGCGCCCAGATGCACGACCGCGTAATTAAATTATTTAGGTATTATTAGGTAATATTTGGTATTATTTGGTATTTTTTGGTATTATTTGGTATTATTTGGTATTATTTGGTACTTTTTGGTATTTTTTTGGTATTATTTGGCAATTTTTACGATATTTGGTATTTTTTTTATATAATATTGGTATTTTCTGGTATTATTTGTCAAATATGGTATTTTAGTGTACAAATTCTAGTCAGCGGTTAACCCCTCGCTGACGACTTAAAGATATTCAAAGTTGTTAATGGGCTAGAGGACTGCAGGGCTTTGCAGTCTGACCTAAATAATTTTACTCAATGGTGTGACAATAATCTCATGCAGCTTAATTTATCGAAATGTTCAGTAATTACATTCACTCGAAAAAAAAGATTCTATAAGTCATACATATACTCTGATCCTTGACCAAGGACTCTACTTTGATTTGCATGTAAATCATATAACAAGCAGGGGTTTGAAACTTGTTGGTTTTGCTAGGAGGATACTAGTTGATATTAGTAACATGTACTGCTTTAAGTCTGTATATTGTTCAGTCGTTCGATCTGTTCTAGAATATGCCCCTTCAGTCTGGTCACCAAGATATGACATTTACAAAGATAAAATTGAGAGAGTGCAAACTTGCTTTCTAAGATTCACAGCTTTTAAGTGTAATATTCCTATGGATGCAATGATGGATTATATTAACTTGTCATCTTTATCAAGTAGGCGTGTTTACCTGGATTTGGTTCTTTCTTACAAAATAGTCAACTCATTAGTTGATGCTCCTGAACTTTTGGGCGCTGTGGGTATCTCTGTACCACAGAGAGTGCTTAGGGGTCATCGCCTCTTTTATGAACCGTTTCATAGAACAAACTATGCCCATAACGCTCCATTATCCAGAATGAGTAGGGAAGTGAATTCATTGCCAGGGAATATTGATGTCTTTGGACTGACTTTGCAGTCATATAAGCGTGTTGTTAAAGATTTTTGTGATGATTTGTGATTTATATATTTATTTATACTCTTGATATTTTTTGTTAGTTTTAGTTCTAAATATTTTATGCCAAGTTCTGTTGTATGTAATCATAAGAAATGGAATGTGTACAATTTTTACTGCCGTTAATAGAGTAGAGTAGAGTAGAGTATTTATTAGTAATAACATACAATCATGTACTTTTACAAGTCAGCAAAAATAAAATTATCTAAAACTAAGATAAAATTGACAGTGAAA
>JAEQML010058941.1:0-29357 GCA_016904865.1 Pissodes strobi
TTGCGTTATTGCAACAGACGCGTACGTAAAATCCTGGAAAAGTTAATCTTTGAGCGGGGAATAAATATGTATTTGCGTTATTGCATAGAAATAGAAAATTATAGCACTACAATAGTGTTTTAATTTATACTCGGGATCCTTTTCCATCATTTACCATTATTTTCTAATTGTTCTTGTCAAATTTTGAAAAATCCAGTTTTAATAGATTTTCTCAAAATTTTACTAATGTTACGTACTTCAATCTTACTCATTTTGGTGTAGTGCCATTTAAAACATTAAAGTGGATGATGGCAATAATGCTTTCATTCACTCTGTGTAGGCAATAATCTTTGTTACACAAATCTATTCATGGAAGTAAGGGATTCTTTGTGGAATAATTATTGATGTAATTGCCCCGAAGAAATAAGCGAGTGTTTCACCACACATACAAAAGAAACCTCCAAAATTCCCATGGTTTCACAAAATGAGCCATCAAAAAAGGAAATCCATTCCTACACTCTGCAGAATGAGATCCATTCACTGCTTGGGACCTACATAAAAATAATGGATAACCCTAATTGCATCTACGAAGAAGAAGGGGATGTAAATTATATTAGCTATGTTCGGAGGGGAGATATAACGCTGATGATAGTGTCAAGGAAAATTATATAAAATTGCCAACAAAAATGAATAGGCACTCCAATAAACATCATTAATAGCCCAAACAGGGAAAATAGCTAGAGGGTTGTGCAGTTTTTTGAATAGAAGTAATATATAAACTTAATTTTGAAGTCAATAAGATGGAAAATAATTGCTTGAATTATACACTACTAAAAAATTTGGTAATAATCCAGTATGTTTTCTGTTTATTTTCCTCTATAAAATAAGATTCAATTTTTTGCATTATGAAACCTGTAATAGTTCGAAAACTAGTAAAAACAATCTAGAAACAGTATTATTTTAATGTCCTAATATAAATATCGAGGTAAGTATACTAAAATTGTTAAGTAATTTTCATGATACGTGAAATAAAATTTCACTATTTCCTATTTTAATATCACGCTATTTATCATCTAAAAAAAAACAAAAATTGTATTTTCCTTTACTGATATTGTGTTAACGTTACATGCGAAAAATCATTAAAAAACATTTATTTTTTCCGGAAAAAGTCGATACATGTTTTGCAAACATAATTAAACCCTAAAGATTCCTTTTCTCTGTTCTACTATACATCACATGTCATAAAAAATTTCAAATAGACCAACATGTGAAAACTGCAAGACATGAGCAAAAAAGGGTAAAGCAAAGGTTCCGGATGAAAAGGTCAACAATCGCTTCAACGGTCTTTCCAAACAGCTTCCAAAAATATTACAGAACAAAATGCGTCCAACGAAAATTTATGTGAAGCCTTAATATCATCCAATATACCTCACATGAAACTATGTAATGATAATTTTAGATAATTTCTTCAATAGTATTGTAAATTTAACAAAATTCCAAGTGCTAGAATTTTAAGACGTAACAATGTTGATTTCTTTTTCACTTCACGGATTTGTATTCATGCATTGCAACCCAACTAATTCAAGGCATGCAACCCAAACTAACTCAAGGCATGCCAAAAAAAAAACTAATTCAAAAGAAAAACATTGCAAGGGCCGGGTGTCCAACCCATTGCTCTGCATTCTAAACGTGAGTCTTATCACCTGAACCAGGCTTTCACATTCCTGCTTTTCTCGAAAAGTCTCATACAAATGCCTGAAGTAAAAAAACGTAAACAACATTGTTGGGCGGGGTTGCAGTGAGCCATTTTTCATGTAAAAAATAATATTGCTCTTCAAATATGAAAATCCCATTTAAAAAAGCAAATATGAAAGGCCTATCTCTTTTGTTTGCAGTCAGTTGTTTTTATGTGATATTTTTAAATTTTACGGAAAGTTACAGCAAACTGCTATTTTCGATATCACCAAAAATAAGCCCCTGTAGGTACAGGGTGTCCCTAATTCGAGCCTCATCATTCGGATCTCGAAAACTAGAAGAGATACGAGATCGGTTTAATGGAGGCAAAGTTGCGCGTTTTGATGCTAATCAAAATGCCTCCTTTGAAGTTTAAACATTTCGAATACCGAAGGTTTTGGGGAAAAACCGAATATTTGCGATTTTATTTGTATTTTTTATGAATCTATTTGAATCGATATATCAAAATAAATTTTACATTCTCATTGCTACTTTTTATGTTCTACAAGATGGTGTTATCAGATTTTCAAACCGACGATTCGGTTTTGTTTTTTTAAAATAAGGCCCTGGTTTTTTTATTACGGATTTTAATAAATTCTAAGGTCCCAAAACCAATGATGTATCGCACTTATTCGAAAAAATCATATTGATGGTTATTTTAATAAGAACTATTGTGCATGAGAGCTTAGAGATTTTTGGTAAGATCTTAAAATGTTTTTTCGAAAAAGTGCTTACGTCATTCGGCACGTCAGAAGCTCTTAAAAACTGATATAAACAAATCCACGGCTGTATTTTAAAAAATAAATGTAATGATGATGGCTTAAGAGACAACGCGATCTTGAAGATCAGAAAATAATAATAATGAGAATGTGAAAATTATTTGTTCCAAATCTAATCCCACACAACTATTTACATGGGGAAATTGCTAAAACTATAGCCTAGAGCCTAGAGTTTGAGGGCTGATACTTAATTATATTATTTATTAACCACTTTTTATGTTAGTTTTTAAGTTTTCTTCGTGCAATGCCTCAATGCGTAAAAAAGATTTTTTTATCCTATTAAAAATCTATTTTTTGTCTCTCTGTAACACATGCGTTCTTATGAAAAATTACATTAATATGAATTTTTCGAATAAGTGCGATACATCATTGGTTTTGGGATCTTAGAAGCTCTTAAAATCCGTAATAAAAAATCCAGGGCCGTATTTAAAAAAAAACAAAGTTGATGATGGCAGCTCAAAGACGAAACGTCGAGTTAAAAATCTCATAACACCAAATTTATTTTGTTATATATATTTAAATCATGAAAAAATAAAAACTAAATAGCGAATATTCGGTTTTCTCCAAAAATCTTCGGAAGTATTCGGCATTTTTAAACTTGTAAGGTGGAATTTTGATCAGCATCAAATTGCGCAAATTTGCCTCCATTTTACTAACCTCGTATCTCTTCTAGTTTCCGAAATTCCAATGATGGGGCTCGAATTTGGGACACCCTGTACAGTCCTAGGAGGTGGAACCTGTACATATGCAAAATATTATTTTGAACAATATCCTTTTTTTATTTTTTTTCCTAGAGCAAATTGATAAAAGTTGTGCCATCATACATTTCAAGTAGGTAAAACTGCTTTTAGAAGAGAAATAATATTTAAATTTGTCAGAATAATTTTTTTTTATTAGAAAGGCGGAGGAGGCTAGCCCCCAGCACGCTACTGCTATTGAAGAATTTTTTTGGGCATGTCTGCAGCAGTAGCTATTTCATTTCATGCAGGAAACATGAGCAAAAATAAATTGACAGTTTTTATAAAACAATATTGTTATTTTGTATAGAATTGGTCTCGAATAATGGAAAATAAATATTCCGATACAATTATATCACAGTTTAGTGATAAGCGTTATTGAAGAAGATGCTCCAGAAGTACGTAATCAAGACTATAAGATTAGGAAAAACTTACTTTCCAAGAGTAGGGGAGAATTTCCTTCAAATGGACTGCCCATGAAACGGACACTCAATTCCTGTATACCTGGTTGCAGCACTGAAATACTGTCCGAAATCAAAACGAGATAGAATGATCGATGTGTACTTTCAGCGTTGAGCGCAAGTCAATTATTTCAACCAATAAGCGTTGCCCCTTCGATTATCGATCGCCTCCACGTGTGTCAGCTCGTTTGCCGTTTTGTTGTTTATTGGCGTTTACCATATATTTAATAAATATAAGCCGTTTACAGTATTAAAGTCATTTTGAGTCGTCCATTTTGATGTTTACTGTTTGCTTTGTACTTTACTCAAATCGCTATACTTACTTTGTTTATTGTTATTTCGAAGTCTTTGTTGTTTGTTGCCATTTACAGTCGTTCATTTTGGTGTTTACTGTTTACTTTGTACTTTACTCAAATGCCTATACTTACTTTGTTTATTGTTATTTTAAACTTGGACAATTTGTCGGTGTGAACTTGTAGTGAAGATTGGCATCTTCACTACATAGAATACAATAATGTAAATTAATTATGGATTTGTACAGAAATGTGAGATTTTTCCATGAAGCCAAACAAATGTCGTCTAAAGAAGAATACCTATAATATAAGACAAAAATACACTATTTTATTTAAGGGGCAATAAAATTTGAAGTGTGATAATATCATGTTTTATTTACCTCTTAACCCTAAAATATATAAATGAATATCTGCAGTTACATCCCGTTTGAAAACTAAGGTTCATATTGTTTTGTAATCATATGTTGTTTTTCAATAATTTCTATCCACCACAAACATCTATTCATTTTTGGAATATCATTAAAGTTATACGACAAATAAATATCCTAAATTATATTGTTAACATAAATACTAATTTATGATGAGGGCGATTCAGACTGACTTGGATTTCAAAACGTACATACCATATTTATGATTTTAATATGTGAAACATACTATACTATTTGCCTCGCTAGCTCATGCGCAAATTAACCAAAGTACACATCAAGCAAGTGCAATGAGTGCGACAAGTACATCCTCGGCGAACTGCAGTTACATAGTAAACAAGCTTGACACACGATATAGTAGTATTAAATATATGCTTATATGCGCCTTTGATTTGTTTGTCTAGTGTCCCCTACCACTCCTACCAGCCCTAGTTCCCTAGTATCCGGTAAATACCCATTTACGTGTTCTTGTTCTTAATAAGTGCATAGTTAAGTTACGGTGTGAGATATTGGCGAACAGTTTGTTTCTGCTTAATCTGCATTTCTCCCAGATTAAACTGGTATGTAAAAATGACTAATAATAAAAGCCATTAAAAATTGTAGGTTATGATAAAAGTTGACAATTCCATGAAACGGACACCTGCAATATTGATGAATCGGACGTCCGATTCATGGAGTGTCCGATTCATGGGCTGTCCATTAGTTTAAAGAGGCAAATACAATTAGGTATAGAAGGTTTCCATGGGGGATTAAGCAAGGGATGATTTACATATTTTGTTGAAATATGGTTGGGGAGGGGCCCCTACAATCTTTCTGGGTGAGCGTATATAGGTATCTAAGTTTAGTTCTTTTCTTACAGAATTAATTAATTATGGCCAAACGGATTAGGAAGTCTGACGAAGAAATTCGAGATGCTGTTAATTCAGTTGTTAATCAAAACCTGCCCGAAGTGTTGCTAAGAACACCGGCATATCTAAATCTCTCTTAGCTCTGCTTGTTAAAAAAGCAAAAAATGTTCCCGAAAATGAGTTTGTTTACAATAGAAACATAGGAAATAGAAAAACCTTTTCTAAAGAACAAGAACAACACTATTGGTCACTTACGTTAAAACTACATCTAAAATGTGCCATGGCCTAACGACTATTTAAACCATAGAACTTGCACATCAGTTTGCTGTAGCAAATAAAATACCCATTCCACCTGAAGGGGAAAATCTGGAAAGGCTGGAATTCACTGGCTTCACGGATTCCTAAAACAAAATAAAGATTTGTCACTCCGTCAACCCGAAAACACGTCATTAAGTAGAGCATCCAGTTTTAATAAAGCAAATACAACATTTTTTTCCAAATTGAAAATTTTGTACAATAAATACAAATTTGCCCCGAACATGGTACAGAATCTAAATGAAACTGGTTGTTAACATGACTGTTACTAAACCACCCAAAGTTTTGGCAGTAAGAGATTCTAAACAAGTGGCGTGGCCACTCGTGCCTGCGGCACGCGCGAGGCCCTTCGGGCCTCGTTTGTGTGACCTTTGGTCACACATTATTGCCACGCTCCTATCCGTACCGTGGCCTATAATTAGAAAGCCCTTATAATTAGATTTACCAATCGCTAGTCTAATTTTACCGTGATTATTTTCTAATTGGTTGCCATGGGAACCGACTTGTCAACGTCAATCGTTATTTTTTTTAAATCTTTACCTAAATACCAAATATCAAATCTCTAAGTCGTACGATAGACGAATTATGACGATTTTTTACTTTTTTTTTGGTTACCATAGCAACCAATGTTTTAGTATCAAATTAGGCTTCATAAACAATCCTAAGTACCATAATATATGTTTTATTAGTGATGTACATATTACTAATTGGTTGCAATGGTAACCGACTTGTCAACGTCAATCGTTATTTTTTTTAATCTTTACCTAAATACCAAATATCAAATCTCCAAGTCGTACGATTGATGAATTATGACGATTTTTTACTTTTTTTTGGTTACCATAGCAACCAATTTTTTGGAATGAAATTATGCTTCATAAAGAATCCTAAGTACTGTACTATATATTTTATTAGTGATATACATTTTATTAATTGGTTGGCATGGTAACCGACTTGTCAACGTCAATTGTTAACTTTTTTTAAATCTATACCTAAATACCAAATATCAAATCTCTAAGTCGTACGACTGACGAATTATGACGATTTTTTACTTTATTTGGTTTCCATAGCAACCAATTTTTTAGTATCAAATTAGGCTTCATAAACAATCCTAAGTACCATACTATATCTTTTATTAGTGATTTACATATTATTAATTGGTTGCTATGGTAACCATGTTGTCAACAAAAAATGCTAACATACTTTCACCCCTATTTATAAATTGACACCGAAAAAAGGAAAATTTGGTCCTTGTTTACACGTACAAAAATGCCAAAAAACGTTAAGTTGTCCTGTTTTCACACCCTGTATATTAACACATCGTAATCAACTCAATAGACTTTGAGGGTTCGTGGACCTCTACCTCTATGCCAACTTTCAAGTCGCTATCTTCAAAATTGCGACCTGTAAATGCCAATAAGCCGTAACTTGTCCTGTTTTCACACCCTGTATATTAACCGATCGGAACCAATATCAATAGGCTTCGAGGGTTTGTGGACCTCTACCTCTATGCCAAATGTCAAGTCGCTATCTTCAAAATTGCGACCTGTAAATGCCAAAAAAACGGTAACTTTTTCTGTTTTCACACCCTGTATATTAACCGATCGTAACCAAAATCTATAAAATTCTAGGGTTTGTGAACCTCTACCTTTATGCCAAATTTCAAGTCGCAATCTTCAGAATTACGACCTGTAAATGTCAAAAAATCTGTAACTTTTCCTGTTTTCACACCCTGTATATTAACCGATCGTAACCAAACTTAATAGGCGTCGAGGGTTTGTGGACCTCTAACAATATGTCAAAATTCAAGTCGCTATCTTCAAAATTGCGACCTGTAAATGCCAAAAAACCGTAACTTGTCGTGTTTTCACACCCTGTATATTAACCGATCGTAACCAAAATCATTAGGCTTCGAGGGTTTATTGACCTCTACCTCTATGCCAAATTTCAGGTCGATATCTTCAAAATTGCGACCTGTAAATGCCAAAAAATTGTAACTTGTCCTGTTTTCACACCCTGTATAACAATTAGAGCAAAAGAGCAAAGGAACAAAAACACGTGTCTTACCGAATAATTTCATTTGACATTAAAAAAAAATAATTGTATTCTTATTTACACGGACAAAAATGCCAAAAAACGGTGACTTGTCCTGTTTTCACACCCTGTATATTGACCGATCATAACCAAAATCAACAGGTTCTGAGGGTTTATGGACCTCTACCTCTATGCCAAATTTCAAGACGCTATCTTCAAAATTGCGACCTGTAAAGGCCAAAAAACGATAATTTGTCCTGTTTTCACACCCTGTATAACAATTCGAGCAAAGAGCAAATTAAGAAAATACGTGTCACACCGAATACTTGCATTTGACATAAAAAAAAAGAAAAGTTGGTCCTTGTTTGCACGGTCAAAAATGCCAAAAAACGGTAACTTGTCCTGTTTTCACACCCTGTATATTGACCGATCATAACCAAAATCAATAGGTTCCTAGGGTTCGTGGACCTCTACCTCTATGCCAAATTTCAAGTCGCTATCTTCAAAATTGCGATCTGTAATCGATTTCATAGCATACACACAAACAGGCTAAAAGTCCGTTATAAAGCCCTATAGAAAGCCCTATATTATAGATAAGGGCTTTCTAACAAGTGGGCTAAATCGCTCCTGCTGAGAGAGGAACTCTTGTAACCGCACATTTTTCAGCGGGGGAACGCTGCCACCTGTGTTTGTGTTTCCTAGGGTGTATTTATAGGGCGCACCGGTAGGCTCCAAGGGTTTTGCAAATCCGTCCGGTTGGACGACTGAAGACATATTCCTAGAGTCACTAAAGCATTTCGTTAGTAATGTAAAACCCACATGTGAACAGAAAGCCTTGATTATCATGGATAATCATATAACTCACGTCAATATTAAAGTAGTTGACTTTGCAAGAGAAAACCACATAATCATTTTGACACTTCCGCCACACTGTAGCCACAGAATGCAGCCCCTTGATGTGGCAGTCTATAGTTCTTTTAAGGCAAGGTCTAAAGTGGCAATGAATAATTGGTTAGTCTCTAATAATGGTAAAGCGGTTAGTATCTACGAAATAGCAGAATTTGTTAATGCTGCGTTTAGTGAGTCATTTTCAATAAGTAATATCTGCAAGAGCTTCAAGAAAACAGGAATATATCCATTTAACTTGTCAGTATTTGATGATGACTTTTTGGGTTCTTTTTGGGTTCTCTAACGGACAGACCAAACCCAACTGATCCAGAAAACCAGAATGCAGTGGCCGTAGAAAATAACACTATTCAAGCTGAGTAGTCTTCAGATTCAAATTTCGAGAAACCTTTGTCTGCTACTGTCAATACTGACAACGTACCTTCCAGCTGCTCCGAAAGTATGCCTACTTCTAGGAACTGTGACTTAGAACAGTTATTAGAGCCTATTCCCTCGACTAGCCGTGAATCGTCGATTAACCACTGTTCTAAAAATATGTCTAAGCCTAATATTACAATGCAAAGAAGGGCCGAATTAAAATTAATTTCACCCGAAATCGTTAGACCTTATCCCAAGGCTAAGCCTTGAAAATTGCCGCATAGTAATCGTAAGAAGAGGAAAAGTTGTGTTATAACAGATACTCCTGAAAAATATCAGCTCATGAAAGCTCATGAAGAAAAAACTAGAAAAAGAAACAGAGGTTAAAAAAAAACTCAATAAGAAACTAAAGAGAAGGCGAAGAAAATAAAAAAAAATAGCTACAAAAACAACAAAAGCTCACGAAAGTGATACCGAAACAGACGCTAACATATCAATGCACGACGAATCCCCGTCACTAACTAACTTAAAAGAATTTTTTGCAGAAATGTTAGAAAATAATAAACTCTACCCATCTGAAGAAGAAAATGAAAAATAAAATTCGGTTTGCCCATTTTGCAAAGGAGAATACAGCATCAGCAAAGAGGAATGGCTTTAGTGTCGAATTTGTGCGAAATGGGCACATATGTAAGTCTTGCGGGGTTTTGGGAAATTTAAACTTTTTTTGGAAAACCTGTTATTAGAATACATTTTTAGTTTATTCTAATATTCTTTGTTATAAAAAACCATTTATCTTTTTTATGTCCACTTCATGGGCATGACCGTCCATTTCAAAGAAAGCTGTCGATGAATCGGACATTAAACCGATTATGAATAAAAATATGCTAAATGAAATTATGTGAGTTTTAATTAACCTTGAGTACTCAAAAGTTTGGTTTAATTGTCTAGCTATAATACAATGTAAAAATACATTTAAATGTTGAGTAGTAATGCACTTACACGAAAAACAAGAAAAATGTCCAATTCAAGGGAAGTCTCCCCTTGGGAGATTCATTTTTAAGCTTTGCTAAAGATCCTGACACAGCATCTGCCATTCATCGCAAATGCTTACTAAGTACCTGTGAGGATCTAAATCTAAATATTTATACATGTTTATGCTAAAATATAAATTTCTAATAATTAAAAATATAATCTATCCATTACCCCCATGTAATTATACATTCTGCTTACTGTCACCGATTTTAACGACGCGATCACCAATAATTTTTGAGCTTCGTATCACGAATCCGAAGTCAAATTTATTTGCGTACCTACTAAAAACCACCAAAATCGGCGACTATACGCTTAAAGACATATCATTACTCCTACTATTAATTATTATAGTCAAGCAGTAAAAGGCAGTTTGAATTCAAGGAATTTCAACATTTTGTTGAAGTTGAAGTAGACAAACTGTCGCAGACTCGGCGGTTGTCATTGATACAAGTAGTCTCAAGAATTCTAGAGTAATGGACAGCACCTCAGTTATTTTTCAGCAAAAATATACGTAGATGAAAAACTTTTGGCTCTGAACAGGTGTATAATAGTTTTAATGATCCATTTATTAAACTTTATTTTTTGCTCTAAAATTTTGTATTGCCAAAAATTAATGCCGTGAATCAGTATTTTCAATTTAATAAAGTTTTGTTAGCAAATCCAGTGCCGGATTATCCATGGGCACTATAGGCACTGTGCCTAGGGCCACGAGGCCCGGAGGGTTTACGGAACTACAGTTAAAATGTAAATCTAATAATAAAAAAAACATCCTCTGAAAAATATGTGATCTAAAACAAAATATAATATGAAATTTTTTTGTTACAAAGAAACAACAAAAAACAAAACGTATAACATAACTATTACCTTAAAACAAACACAAAAACATTAAAGACATTCAATATATAAATGCCGAACGTAATTATGAACATTGGGAAACGATTATTATTTATTAATAATTTTGATATTTCAGCTAGAGAAGTTATGCTTGGATACAAATCCGAAAATATAACAAATTCGGAGACAAAGTTTTCCTCCAAATCTAAATTATACATTACTTCTTATAATTTGAAAATTATATTTATAAATTATAGGATTATCGCTCTCTTTATTTATTAACATGCATAAGTATCATTATTGATTTGGTGTTCCATCTTCACAGTAAAAATACACAGTGTGCGGAACGGAGTAGAGTAGGGGCTACCAATCCTACGATAAATATTGCCTAGGGCCTGCGAATGTGCTAATCCGATCCTGAGTAAATCTTTACAATATCATAAGGGAAAAATTTGTTGAACTATTACAATATTATATGGATATAACATGCGTCAGAATAACAGAATAAAATTGATCCTGAAAATCAGACATACTTCCAATTTATATCTAGGCATTGAAGTAACGGACTGAAATCCAAAATAATCGCGATGCCCTTTTGTATTTTTATGAAAGGCACAATCAGTTATTTAAGACCCTTTGCAAAGAAAGTAAATTGTGATTTGATTTTGATGATTCAGTTTTGGCACAAGTACATTGGCTATTGCTTTTCAAACCAGAAGTCAATATCCTTCCTTGTTCCCTGTTTTAGATATTTTGAAGAAATTTTATTCTTGTGCTGACAACAGAAAATTAAGTGATGATGAACAACGTTCTTTACCAAATTACAACTTCCCTTATGGAACACAGAATGAACAATGAAATCGACGTATTTTGGGAGAAATTCTAATTATTTAAATTTAAAAGTGAAACTACTGACTTTGTATTCAGAAATTAAGACAAAAGCTAGGAATCGCCTAATCATGCGTTATTAAGCCGAAAATGTGTTTCAAAAACTACATTTACACGTAAATGAAGATATGCTAAATAGAAAGACAACAAGTATATGTAAAAGATAGCAAAACAGAGTCTTCGGAAGAGAATGAATTTGAAATTTAAGTTTTCTAACTAGGAATTTGTGATATTATGAGTTGTTTATCGGCATTATTCATAGAAATTTATATTTTTTAAAATATTTTGTTTCATTATTCTTTGGGGACGATGGGCGAAAAAATCGAAAAATTTTATTGAAATATGGTGATACAGTCCTGAGCAACAAAATACGGTAATTTTGAGTTGAAGGTACGGTTTTACCGTTTCCGGTTGCCAAGTTTTCCACGAGTGAAGGGAGGCCTGCGAGTGGCGGCTCGCGGCTTTGAAAAATGGTGAAGAGTTACTTAGAGGGAGAAAAGCGGTGCAGACAATGCGCCCAACCTGCTTAATAATTATTACCATTATTTTCTAGGTAAATCATCAAAAATTATAATATATACATATTATATTAGCAACAAACCATTTTGTGTACTTACTTGAATAACAAAACATAGGTTAACTCGAGGGTTATCTTTTAAAATGGAGATCACTTCTAGGAAAAACATGTTGATTGGAAGCGAAAACTATCAAAATAACGCGCGAAAACTACCTAAACAATAACCGTTTAATATAAATCCGCAGTGTAGAAAATCTACGTATATAATAGAATATATAGACATCTATACTGTACAGGATGGCTCGTATTCGAGTCTATGTATGGAGATCTCGAACACTATCCGTCAAATTAGGGCAAAATTGTGCATTTAGGTGCCTAACAATATACCGTTTCCAAAGTTTTAAAATTCCGAGTATTTCCGGAGATATTCGGATTTTTTTTTAATGGCTTTATTATTTTTCCTGAGTTTATTTAAAGACGGAATTTACATTTAATTGCACTTTCGCATTGTCACTTTTTCCGCTCTATACAATGGTGGTATCCAGTTTGGAATCCGACGATTAGTCTTCAAGGAATCATCATTAATTTTCTTTTTTTAAATACGAACTTTAATTTTTTGTAAAATTTTTCAGGTGATTTTGCCGTTCTTAATATGAATATGTGTTTAATTTTTTTGAAATTCTAATTTTTTATTTTTTTATTGAAATTACTTATTTTGCTTTGGCGTAACTTTAAATAGTTTAAATTACCCTTGAATTTTTTATATTCCATACAAATATTTTATTTTGTTTTCTGTGTTGAGTGGAAAATTGGGGCCTTGATTTCTAATAAAATTAAAATATAGTAAAATTAATTTGTTTTACCCCAAAGCAAAATAAATAATTAAAAAAAAATTAAAATTAAAATTAAAAAAAAAAGAATAAAAGAAATATTAAAGACACATATTCATATTAATAACGCCAATATCATCTGAAAAACGATAAAAAAAATAAAGGTCGGATTTAAATAACGAAAGTTGATGGTGAGGTGACCCCTTGAAGTCGAAACGTCAGATTTCAAACAGGATACCACCATTGGATAGAGCGGAAAAAGTGGCAATGAAAAAGTGAAATACAATTTGAAATTCGTTTTTAAATAAGCTCAAGAAAAAATAAAACGGTTTTTCAATATTCGGTTTTTGTTTTCAAATATCTCCGGAAATATTAGGAATTTCAAAAATTTCTAAACGGCATATTGTTAGGCACCTAAATGTGCAATTTTCCCCTAATTTGACCGACACTATATCGCTTAGGGTTGTCGAGTTTCCCATATATTTAGTGTTGCCGTCGAGACGAGACGAGACGAGAATAGGCCTTCTCTCGTCTCGTCTCGTCAGCCGAGAGAAAATATGTCTCTCATCTCGGCGAGAGAACGCTTTCTCTCGCTCGAGAGAACCCTTCTCTCGTCTCGTCTCGACCCTCTCGTAAATACTAAATATTCCATTTAAAAAAGCCCAAAACAACAAAATATACTGGGTTAAAGGGGGTTATTCCTTGGGTTATTTTATGAATTAAAAGTATATATTAACATAGGTCCGTTCTTTATCCACAGGGTGTTAATGTTAAAAATCGTTTTGGTTTAATATTTTATGCATTTCTTGGCGTATTACCTTGAAAATTGGCATACGGGGGGTTTCTTGGTATGAAAAATCAGATTATTGACACATTCTTACTCTGGCCGATAGAGCTTTAAAAAGAAGAAAAAATGTATTTAAAATTATTTAAATAATAGATTTTTTTAATTGCTACTTTTTAATTTTATTTTTATACTTTAAATTTTACAATAAAAAATTTTAAGGTTTATTTAAGCTGTAGCTTTCTACGTGTTCATTGTGTACAATTTATAGTAACCTTATTTTTTTAAATGCTGTAAAAACATTCTTTAAATTCAATGCAACGTATTTTTAAGCAATCTGCAACACCATATATAGAAAAACATGTATTGCGCACAAACTACTTCTCAAAGGCTATAGCTTTCCAGTCAAAATTTTGTTCTACACAGTGGCACAAAAAAGTTGAAGAGGGTGGACATTATAAAAAATCACCCTGTACAACCACCACTAGGTTCTGTTAATTTTTTTTTTACTTTGGTTGTTTTTTAACATAATCCTTTTTGTGCCTTTACAATGAAAATAAATGTTTAAGATTGGCGTTTTATTAATTTTTTTTATAGAAAGAGGTAAGACAAAGGTAAGTAAGTGTGCGGAACAATTTCAATAACAGATATTTATGGAAATGTAACTCTATAAATAGAATTCTTCTGGTTCTTAGAAAAAATAATTTAAATTTCGATTTAAATTATTTGAACGCTTTTTGAAAATATATTAGAATTTAAATTTAATTACAATTTTTATATTACAGCAAATTGGCAAGATCTCTATTGTTGTTCTTATTTCTTAAAACCGCCTACTTTACATCTCACGGTTGATAGGGCAAGCGCATTAAAGAATAGAATACTATTTTTATTAGCGCGATCATAAATTAGAATTTATACAGGTTACAATAATATCTAAATAAAAAGAATATAAAAAGTTGTTGGAAATGAAAAGGGAATATTAGAACATAAACGATTTTTTCACTAATGAAATTGAAAAAAAAATCTTAATTTTTTTAATGCGAACGCGATACTTTATTTTTAAGGTCTATTCGAGTAAGTAAGATTCTAGAATATTTTGTTCTTATTCTTATTATTATCTCAAACAAAATGGCAACGTTTTAAACATTTACATTGTTGAGATTCTACAGAATCAAAATGGTTTAAAATTTAAAAAAAAAACAACTAGCACATTCCCTATCCTATTTTATCCTATCCTATAAGATCTTGCCCTATTAGATCTTAGATCCTACACTTTTAAGAGCAATAGCATAATATTTACGAACCTTTTTTTATTTCCCATGTTAAACCCTTTTGATTCTAGAACATGTCAAAAATATAATAAAAAAAATAATGGCGACATTTCGTTTTGGAGGGTTATATGAATCTAATATTTTGGTATCATAATGTATTCGATAACACCTTCCAAATAAGGTCTCACAATACCCCATTTGTATTTTTTCAATGACCCCCACCCTTTTTCACCCTTAAAAACCCTAGGGCCGGTTTCTCAATAACGAGTTAGGTTTAACCCGCGGGTTTTCTATAGAAAATTGAGGGTAACTCGCGAGTTAATAGTTAACTCAACATTGAGAAACCGACTATAAGTGTAGAAAATGTGTATGTTAGCTCCGAATTCAATACAATATATATCACCAAATTACTTATGTATGAAAAAATCATAAAGATGGTTTGTTTTTTTTATAATTATTATGCCAATTTTTTGCTCGAGAGATAGAGAGAAACACGAGAAATTCTCGACGAGAGAGCATCTTTCTCTCGTCTCGTCTCGTACGAGACGAGACGAGAGACGAGAATCTCTCGTCTCGACGGCATCACTACTATATATAGACTGGAACGCGAGCCACCCTGTACAGACTGTACATGGTGATCTGCTATATTTTGACCAATGAATATCTCCGTTAATGTTGGTTTTAGAAAAAAGTTTAAATTAGCAAACTTGAAGTATTTTTCCTGAACCATCATAAAATGAAATCAGAAAAAAACATCGAGCATCAGAAGTCATTTTTTATTAATTATGATTTTTTTTTAATGGAATTCCCGATTTTTCTTTTCACCGTTTCATACTGAATTATTTTCTGATTTCAGATATATAACGGATGACATTCTTTTCAGTCGTTATGAAATTATATTGAATTTTATATAATATCTACTGTTCTAAATACCTAACAATTCAGTAACCTATTCATTTTAATGAATTATCATGGTTATTATTGTCTTTCTGACAAGCGGATAGTAATGTCAGTTGATTTTGTGGGATAAGCGTGACGCCCGTCAAAAATATAGACGGCGTAGGCGTCATCCAGAGCTAAATAATACTCCTAGTGCCAACACTTTTTTAAACAATTTTAATCAATAAACAGCACAATATAATAACTTATTGCAAAGTTATTTTAGCAGGTGCTCAAAGTGTCCCCCGTCCATTTGAATGCACAAGCAGTAGCCTGCTTTCATTCGCCCTATGGCATGTGCAATAATAAAATCGAACTTTTCGTTATTCAATACCTATCATTCAGCCGCATTAAACTTATTTTATCTTTCAAATATCCTCACAGAAATGTTTCTAACGGGGTTAGGTCCGGACTGTTAGGAGGCCACCCAATTACACCACCACGACCAATTCAAGTCTCATAATTTTGATTTAAAAATTCCCTGACAAATAGAACACTATTCCCCGGTGTACCATCCTGCTGCCATATAAAACGTCTTGCTACATTTCGGGGAAAGTTGATGACCATTTCATCTCGTTGGTGAGAAGTTCGTGATATTTGTGTCCGTTCAATGATCCCTCGAAGAAGATTGGGCCAATAATCTTGTTACGAATGATTGAAACCACACCAAACATTTAACGATACCCGTCCAGATCGCATAATTTCAATAGTTAAAAATGGATTCTGCGATGCCCGAAAATTTATATTTTTGGGATTTGGAACCGATGCTGTATTGAAGGAACTTTCATCTGTCTAAATAATATTATTAAATAAATCTGCATCGTTCTGTAATACATTTATCATATAGCGACATTCCAATCAATACGATTTTCCTATATCTTGAGCAATTTCTAATAGAATTTTGGGGATTCTCTGAAAATAAAGTAATTTGAAGATAGCAACATAAAAAATGAAAATTTCATTGTGTAAATCACCTTGAAAATACAAAAGGATAGCAAGTTCTTCATCTTCAAGTATTTCATGACATCTTGTCCTTCTTCGTAAAGTTTTTCGTGCCGTCTGTAATCTTGACGTGCGTCACGCTTCTTACATCTACAGATAATATATACCTAAATATTTCCAGCTTCTCTGCCTCAGTGTAGCCCATCATTCATAGGAAGTCAACTGACATTTTCATTCGCTTGTCAGAGAGACAATGACAATAATAACTATGACAATTAATTAAAATTAACAGGTTACTAAACTGTTAGTTACTTAAAAAAGTAGATATATAAAATTCAACATAATTTCATAATAGCTGAAAATAATGCCCTCAACACTTATATATTTGAAATCAGGAAAGAATTCTGTGCCAAACGGTGAAAGGAAAAACCAGGTATTCCATTTAAAAAAATCATAAATACTTCTGATGCTCGATTGTTTTTTCTGATTTGAGTTCAGGAAAAATATTAAAAGTTTGCTAATTTAAACTTCTTTCTAAAACCAATATTAACGCATATATCCAGTGGTCAATATATAGCGGATCGACCTGTACTCCAACAAATAGTGCCAAATTTCAAAGGGTAGAAAACTATTATTTGAACACGAAAAATCTTTTAGCAGTGGTAGCATGGTTTGAGATTGAATTGTTATTTTATTTATAATTACTTTTTTTGCAATAATATGATAACAGTGGAATAGGATGACATTTCGGTGGCAAGGGAAAAAGGAGGACTCGTCGTTTTAAAGAAAGACTGTCCTCCAGGAAGGAGAACACTTGGCAACCCTACGGCATCACATCAAACGAAGACTAATAATTATTGAAAATTAACTGCATGCTGAAAATGCAATACCTAATTAATAGACCATTAGAACCATCGATAGAACAGAAATAAATTTATAGCTTTTGTCAGTAGCTATTTTCCTATATTTCATTACTTATGTAAATTTTTGTAGGTATTTTACTTAGTTTTGAAACGTAACTTTTTGTTAGAAATATTATTATTATTATTATTATTATTATTATCTATTATTTGAATTGTTGGGCACATTATTAAGAACGCCTATTTAACAAAGTCATTAATTAACTCATTATAAATAAGCTGCAAAATCGGGAAATTGAGCAGGGCCGATGACAGCCAGTGCGCGTATTGAAAATCGCCTGTCCCCTCTCATCGCCGGTTTCCAAGTTAACGCACATGGTAGCTGGAGGCCGCATAAAGCATTCGAAAGCGTGCGCGTGAACTTCCACAGTCCAAATGCCGGTTTTGAATTTGTTGAACGCGCCCCTGTTTTTCGCTATTTCGTACATATGAAATCCTGTCCGTTCCTGTTTAACAATTTTTTTTAACATGTATGATAGTGAGGGTGTTGTAAAGTATCCGCGGGGCGCTACTGTTTTTGCTGCTATTTGTGCTGTTGTGTTTTGTGTTTTCGGTGTTATTGGTTAGTATATTTTTTAAAACTTATATTTCATTAATATTTCCTAATTAGTTTTTGATATATTATTGCCTTTTAAATCTATATTTACATTAAACATTGGCAAAAGTTGGTATACACCCGTTGTAGAAATTCGTCATTTTTGGGAATATGTATCTGGAATATTTAAAAAAAATGCGTTGGCTAATCCATTTTTCATTAAATTTGATGCATATAAACTAAATAACTATTCATATAGGTATCGAAAAATAGTGTTAATTTCAAAAATTCTAAACTAAAACAAACTAACCCAATTTCCACAGTTTATATTTCGTTATTTAGGTATTTTGTGATTGCTTCTTAATCTATATCAAAGTAGATTTTTTAAAATCATTTAGCATTTAGGAAATCTAATATTTAATGTAAATATAAATAAGCTTAATGTTAGCAGATCCCATTTATCAATTTCAAAGCACCACTTCAGCTTCAATGTTACTCAATACGTTTATTTCAACAGTCTCAAGTGCGCTTGAAAGTGAAGCTGCTTCAAATTAATATATTTAAAACAATAAAATAATTAAAAAACTCACCTCTGAATTTTAAATATATCTAAATCAGTTGATGATGATTTAAGCTGGATTTATACATTGACATGTCATAAGCATAATTTAAGTCAGGCAATTTATACCTAGATCAACATAACATAAGACACCACAGAAGTTTGACATAAGAAGTACACCAAGTTTTAACTCCTTATGCTATGTGCTTATGTTGGACCAATGAAAGCACGGAATTTTAATTGTATTTACCTTTTGAGAGAATGACATATGCGATGTTCAATAGAGTTTGGTTTTTTGGCTTTTTGAATGCCTCGGAATGCTTCTTCTTTTTGAGAATGGTAAGGATTAATAAATTAATATACATAAGACTCTATAACATACTTCTTTAAAAAAATTAGAAGGAAATTTTGAAATTTGTATGGTTAATATTTTCGCTTTACGGCGCAGACGCAACATAACACAAGCCCATTTATAAACCGACCATTTATGTAATGTACTTATGCTATGCTATGTGTATGTTATGCTTATGCTATAGCTTAAATTTGTTTTTATGTCGTGATCGGAAGGCGCTTGGTTCAACTTAACTCAAAAATATTTTGACTTAAACATTCTTAATCCCAAGTGTCTATATCGTCATTTTCAGTCGTACAGAGATTCAATTTGAAGCGGCTTCAGTTGCAAGCGGACTTGAAATTATCGAAACAACAAACAAACGTATCACTACGATACAAAGTATAAATTATTTGATACCTGCTTACAAAATTACCTTCGAGTAAATAAAAATGATAAACTATTGCTCTAAAATAATTATGTAGATACCTATATTATTATTATGAATTAAGTACTCAATTTTAAAATAATAAATTTAGTTTGTAATATTTTGTAATTGACATGCCCTAAAATAGCCATTTTTTTATTCATTTTTCGGTTCGGAATTTAGTAACGAAGTATCTAAATCAATTTCTCTACACATATTTTACCCTACGTCTTTTTTGACAGTTCCAAACGCACTTGAAAATTAAGCCGCGTCAAATTGAATCTCACTCCAGAATATTTATTTCATAAATTATGAATGTGGTTTGAATATACCTAGGTAGCGTTCAATCCTCTTTGAATATTTTCTGCGTCATGTTAGGTTATAGAACTAACTTCGGGTCGACGCGAAGCTAAAAATGCAACTACAATAACCTCAAATTCTTTGATCCGTAAAAACCATGCAAACAATAATTCTTTCTTTATGCAGATTCTCACAACATACATATATATTCTAAATAATAAAACAATAAACAAATATTAACCCCTTAATTTTAAATACATAAAACTAAAACAACTGTACACGGTATTTCTTATTGCTCTGAAGTCAAACATGACTACAGTGGCGGACTAACAACTTGTGAGGCCCGGGGCGGTTAACTATATGGGGGCCCCTGAAAGACGTATTTAGCTCCGAGTTATGGGGAAGAGGAGTACTGACGCTCGCCGCAGGCGCCGCCTGAGGTCAGTGCGCCTGCAGGCGGAAAATTTTGAGGGTGTCACGCCCAATTTTTACCCAAAAGGCGTTAAAGAAACACTCCTTCCACGAGCGAACGAAGCGGATTTTACCATGAGTTCATGGGGCCCCTTTTGTACCTATATTTGTTTAGGATATGTTTCCATTAATGACCACCAAATAAAGGCCACTTCACGACAAGCAAAAAATCTCAATAAAACAGTAACTCCGTGACAGGTTTTATTTTTAACTTTAAGTCAGAAACAACCCCCAAAAGAATATAAACGATCAATATACTCATCAAAGAAAAAAGTGATGTCAAAAAATTATAATATAATTATATAAGAATAATACATTAGTAAAATAAAATGTAATTAATACAGTTGAGCTATGAACTCTGTATAATTCATGAAAAATAAATTTACTGCTCTAACATCAACTTGAATATTAGTTCCTACAGTTTCCGCATTTTGGACGTATTCACGCGACTCGATAAAATTGATTTAAATAAGGGCCTGGACCCAGATGGATTCACTGCTAAATTTTTAAAATAATGTTCTTTTTTACTTTCAAGGCCCCTCTGGTTAATATTTAATAACTCTATGGCTAATGGAGTTTTTCCAATTGTTTGGAAACTCTCTTATATATCCCCCATATATAAAAACTCTGACAGTAAATCTTGTATTAAAAATTATAGACCCGTTTCAAAAATATCTCTTATATCAAAAATAATGGAGTCAATAATAACTGACTTTATGGAGGACTCTTTTAGAAATATGTATTATAATTTCGTTGCTTTACACCGAATATATATCAGAGGCCCTGGAGAAAGGCAATGTTGTGGACTCGATCTACACCGATTTCTCAAAAGCCTTTGATAAAATAGATCATCGGTTGCTCTTGAGGAAATTGTCTGCTTATGGGGTTCATGACACTCTTTTGCAATGGATCAATTCATATATTTCTGGTCGAACACAAGTTGTCAAAATAAAGAATCACTTCTCAAAAGTCGTAAGTGTTACTTCTGGGGTTCCTCAAGGGGCACATTTGGCCCCATTACTATTTAATATCTATATTAATGATATATGCAATTGTTTTTTATCATCTGAATATATTTTATACGGGGACAATTTGAAAATTTTTAAAAGGATTAACAGTCTCAGTGACATTGTGCAGTTTCAGGAGGACATCGACAGATTTTGTGACTGGTGTGTTAGGAACAAAATGGTCCTTAATACTGATAAATGTAAATATATCCAATTTTCTAAATCTTTTAACACGGTTCCTAATAATTATCAAATCAACAAATGTGACATTCAGCGTGTCAATCTCATTAAAGATCTTGGAGTATTTTTCGACTCAAAGCTCACATTCTCTCATCACATAGATAGCTGTCATAACAAAGCTTTAAAAATCTTAGCTTTTATTAAAAGAAACACAAAGGATTTCAGAAACCCAACTCGATTAAATTCGCTTTACACATCTCTTGTAAGATCACACTTAGAAAACTGTACTCTCGACTGTACTAGTGTGTGGAGTCCTTCTTACCAAATTCATATAGATAAATAATTATTGAAGTCTGTACAACGTTAATTTTTTCGATATGTAGCATTTAAAAAAGACATAAGAATGGAAAATATTAATTATGTAGAACTTGAAGAGAGTCTTAAACTAAAGCAATCAAAACTACGCATGTGATATTGTTTTAACCAACAAAGTTATAAATGAGCAATTAAATTCCCCAGAACTATTCAATAAATTTAAGTTTTATGTTCCTTCGAGGTTTTTAAGAAACCAACGAACTTTTTACTTGTGTCAGCATAGAACTCTTTATGGAGAGAACTCCCCCATAAATAGAATCATGAAAAATGCAAACAAATTTGAGGGGGATTTTTTTACAAATCGCTGAATTGTCTTACGTTATTCTTGAAGAGGCATTACAGTACTAATGACTAATGTTTTTTTGTAAGGTTCCTAAACATGTTAAGTAATACATACAAGATATTTGTTTTAACTTTACCACCGATTGTTCCACTCGATGACTATTATACTTAGATTTAGTTTATCTAATTTTAGTTTTATTTCTTGTTTTATTTTTAGTACTCCTGTACGAATGGGCTTAGCCCGTGTATGAATAAATAAATAAATAAATAATTATGTAAAAATATGTTTCCGAGCTTTTAACGAACTAAAGTTATTAATTTACTCATCATAATCTACATTTTCCTCGACATTTTCAGACAATTTCCTCTCTATTGATAATATTGACAAATTATTTAATCTGTCGAATGCAGATAATCTTTTATTAATTTGAGTTTTGAAAAACTTCTTTCGCAGGTCGCTACTAAAACACAGATTGTTATTTTTTATGTATTTTATATATTTAAATTGGGCCCCCCAGAGTTGCGGCCCGGGGCGGACCGTCCCCACCGCCCCACCGCCCCCTCTCCCCCTTAGTCCGCTACTACATGATTAAATCCTTGTGTATGTTGTTATATGAAGCCGATTGCTTCAAGTCAATCCTAAAGTATTTTGAACTTGGCTTGAAAATATTCTAAGCTGCTTGAAGAGTTAGGTAATCGCAAGTGTTTATATCGTCATTTTCAGTCGGACTAAAATTCAATTTGAAGCGGCTTCACTTTCGGGCGCGCTTGAAACTTTCGAAATAAACGTAGTGATAGTTACGAAATATATATTATTTGATACCTGCTTAGGGTAATACCTCAAAGCAATAATTAAAAATAAGAAAAAACTAACCGCACAAAAAATAGCTGTGGATAAGTAACCTTTACCTTTTATTGTATAAATTATAATCAATATGCTTCTCAGTCCTCAAGATTAAGATAATGACAGATTTTTCCCATCTTTCTAGTTTGTAATAGACACAAGAAACAAATGCCATTTTTTAATTTATCAATGAAATCGGGCAATTTTAAAATAAAGAGTGCACAGTCCTCGGCACAGTCCTACATTCGAAATTTAATAACGAATTATTTAATGAATTTCTATTGATCGTAATACACACTATGTATATGTTTATTTCAACTGTTTTAAACGCACTCGAAAATGAACCCGCTTCCAATTGAATCTCAGTCCAGAATATTTATTTCATAAATTTTGAAAGTGACTTGAATCCTGTCATTTAATCTTCCTTGAATCATTTCTGCGTTATGTTAGTGTATGGAACTAACTACAACAGGTCGGCGCTAAAAATGTAACTTCAATAACCTCTTTAAAATATTCTTTGAGTTGTAAAAATTATGTACATTTCGTAAAATATCCAACAGTTCCTTCTTTATGCTCATTCTCACAACATACATATTGATATATTCTAAATAATAAAACAGTAAACAAATATTAGCCCCTCAATCTTAAATACCATAAATCTGCTCACGACGGCATTTCTCCTATCTCATTATTCTCTTTGCTTTAAAGTCAGACTCGAGAAGAACAGACGGTTGTTCTTCTGGGGTCAGACATGATTAAATCGTTCTTTATGTCGTGATCTGAAGCTGGTTGCTTCAAGTCAATCCTAAAACAATTTGGACTTGATTTGAAAATATTCTAAGTTGCTTGGTAAGTTAAAATCGCAAGTGTTTATATCGTCGTTTTCAGTTTGAAGCGGCTTCACTTTCAGGCGTGCTTCAAACTGTCGGAATAAACGTAGTGATAGTTACAAAATATATATTATTATTTGATACTCGATACCTGCTTATGGTAACACCTCAAGGCAATTAAAAATAACAACAAACTAATCGCACAAAAAATAGCTATGTATATACAGGGGCAAACCGCGCTCTGAAATCAGTGTACAAACCATTTGCAATCCATGAAATCACATTGCAATCTTGTAATCATATTAATGTATCTACTGTAATTATTTGAAATCTGTGTGCATTCCCTTGAAATATGATTGCAATCCTTGAAATCTACCTGTATTCCTTGAAATCCATATTCAAATCAAATTAAATTTGATTATAATGTGTCACCCATTTCTCCGCCAGACTCGCCGCCAGATTTTGAATTTACCTGTAGCTCTACTACTCAAAAATCAAAATGGTCAAACTTAAATATTCCAGATCTGAAAGACTTAGGCGTGCCAGAGAAAAAAGACATCAGGGTCAAACCTTGGTAACAAACTTTTTCGAAATAGCTGGTAGTTTATGTACTATTTTAAAGAATATTCCTGGCGGAACTGTGTCGCTCAAAATAATACCTGTAATAATATTGATATAGATATTAAAAGCTTACATTATGATGGGCAGAAGACTAATTTTCTATCCAGCTTTCTGAATAGATTACTAGTAAATGCTAAACAGAATGCTGCACAATCAGATAATAACAATAAATATGATGAAATTACAAACAAGATATCTGTTTATCTTTATTATGTTGGCGGACGATTACTTTATGAATCAATTCATGTTAATTTAAAAAGTTGTGTCCCTTCAATATCTACTTTAAATAGATATTTAGAGTCGGAAAAAGATTGCCTAGAAGAGGGATATTTTGACTTTGACTTTTGGAAGAACGAAATATGCCAAAGATTGTTTGGATTTCAGAAGATGCTACTCGTATAAAAACTAAGATTGAGTACGACCCGAAAACAAATAAAATATTAGGTTTCGTGTTGTCATTAAAAAACGGGCTGCCATGTAAGGTCACTTCAGTTGAAACTATTCAGAATTGTTTTAAATCAGGAAACAAAGCATCTTATGCTCACCTAATCATGGCACAACCTTTAACAATAGGATTTCCATCATAATGTTTGGCAATTATGGGGACGGATAATAAATAGTTACCGGGATGTTCTGAGTAGATTGTCATACATAAAAGAAGCTGCTGCAAACCTAGGAATTAAGGTCGTTGGGGGTATTCGACAGACAGAGACACTAGATTTTCAAAAGCTATGCAAATAAAATTAACATTTCCCTCAACGCTGTTAATTGTCGGCGAAAAGGCTTGGTCTTGGTACCATATGGGTTCTGGTGAAGATGAAACAATATTCTTTCAAGATTTCGTACACATTCTAACAAAACTTAGCTCCAGATTTCTCAAGCCAAACATAAGATTACCGATAGGAAAGCAAGAAGCATCAATAAACGTTCTATTCAAACTTGTATAAACAATTTCTAAAAAATAAACATATGTTAACAAAAAGTAATTTAAAACCAGAAGACAAAATGAATTTTGAATCTGCAGAGAAAATGTGTTCAAGCTTAGTGATGGATAATTTAAAATATATAGAAAATTCCTCGGAAAATTCAGAGGCAACTAGAATGTATTTGAAAATTATGAATTATCGTTTGGAGTCGTTTTTATCACCGAATTTGAGATTATATGAAAGATTATATAAAACATGGTTTTCTGTTTTTATGTTACGAGCATGGAGAGCATTTATTAAAAGAAGTGCTAAATATACCTTGAAAGATAATTTTATTACTATAAATTGTTACATGTGTGTGGCATATGCTAATAAAATTAATTTATCTTTTTCTGGACAAAAAGCTTAAATGTTTTATTTACCCAATTTCTCAAGTCAAACTTGTGAAAAACAGTTCCGGATAGTCAGGTCAATTACCTCTACCTATTCCACCGTGATCAATTTCAGTATCAAAGATTTTTTGCATAGGCTTACCAGAATTAGAACTTTAAACAACATAGTAAATGAGGTTCAAAATGACTTTGTGTTTCCTAGGGAAGAAAAAAATTATATAGGCATCCAAAATCCAATTCGGCATGGATCGAGATTTAGACAACCTGGATGTAGAAGTTTGTGTAGAAACAGCTCTAAAAGATGCACTTAATGAGGCTAACAAAATTGGTTTACTATCCACAAAAGAGGATTGTTTATCTATCGACCTGGTACAAAAAAGCCTGACGAAATAATCGATATGGAAACTGAGAGCGAGAATGAGAGTGAGACCGATAATGCCATAATTGTAGAAAAACATGATTTTGAAACAAAACACATTATTGGAACTGAAACTGCACAAGAAAATAGGGACGGGACGTCGGAACTAAAGGATTTCTCAGCTAAAATCTCGGCTAAAATTAAAGGCACTAATATTGATGAGAGTTCTCGTTACTTAAAAGTTACGTAGGACAATAAGCACGTTATAATTAAAAAAAACGCTTTTTGCTGTTTACCCGATGAAAATTCGGAAAGATTAAGCAATGATAGATTAAGAAGATTTTTATCAAATAATAAAGGTTCGATTAAAGGTCATAAGAAAAAAAAGCGTCCGATGCAAATTTAAGTTATTTACCTAAAAAAAAAGATACAAAGAGGTCAACAAAAAGAATCTGACGACAGTTCGGATGAAGAAATAAGATTCGACAGACACGGAATCCTTCAATTCCCGCTGTAAGAGTGATGTAGATCTTCACTCGAGTTACCAGCAGGAAATTTTATTAGAAAGGTATTATGCTGTTATATAATATGATCCGCAATGGTATATAGGAAGAACAACAGAAAAAATTGGATCAGACACATACAAGGTAAAGTTTTTGAAACTTACTTTAGATTCTTATGTTTGGCCCAAAAGCGAAGACATTGATGTTGTCTCGTCAAAATATATCTTTTATGGTCCAATAACTCTAATTGGAAATGGGCCTTTTATTTTGAATAGAGAAGAGCTTTTAAAAATTAAAAAAGAGTATAAATTAGCGAAACAAACACTAGGCCTCCTTTTTGTTGTATCAGTAGATATGTAGGTACATCTAAGCATATTTACATATTTCATATTATTGCAGATAGAGTCGTGACGAGAAAATTCTGGGACAAAAGAATATCCCTCGGAATATTCTGTCAGCACCTAGACTATTAGAAAAAAAAACGAAAAAACCTTAGTATCAGGTAATCTCTCGGGTAATCTAGTAACCTCTATTAAGGTGTCACGAGAGGTGCAAAGTTTTTTTTGTTGTCATGACTTGTCCCCGTTTTATGAGCCGTTTTACGTTCAAACTAGGTATTTCCATGGTAATGGCGTGAATTTTTCTAAATGTTTTCCCTGTAGCCTGGGAGATGCTTGTCACAGAATTTTCTCGGCACCACTGTATGTACAGGATGTCCCAAATTCGAGCCTCATCATTGGAATCTCGGAAACTAGAAGATATACGAGGTCGGTTAAAAGGAGGCAAAGTTGCGCAATTTGATGCTGATCAAAATGCCACCTTACAAGTTTAAAAATTCCGAATACTTCCGAAGATTTTTGGAAAAAACCGAATATTCGCGATTTAATTTTTATTTTTTTATGACTCTATTTGAATAGATATAGCAAACTAAATTTCACATTTTCATTGCTACTTTTTCTGTTCTTCAAGATGGTGTTATCAGATTTTCAAGCCGACGTTTCGTCTTTGAGCTGCCATCATCAACTTTGTTTTTTTAAATACGTCCGCGGATTTTTATTGCATATTTTTAAGAGCTTCTAAGGTCCCAAAACCAATGATGTATCGCACTTATTCAAAAAATTCATATTAGTGACATTTTCCATAAGAACTCATGTGTTAAAGAGAGATAGAAAATAGATTTTTATTACGATTACAAACGAAAACCTTTTTTTACGCATTAACGCTTTGAATGAAAAAAGCTTAAAAACTAACATAAGAAGTGGTTAATAAATAATATAATTATTAAAGTGTCAACCCTCAAACCCTCGGCTCTAGGCTATATTTTTTGCAATTTACCCAAGTAAATAGTTGTGTGGGATTAAATTTGGAACAAATAATAAATCACACTCTCATTGTTGTATCGCATACTCTTTCCGAAAAAATCATTCCTGGTAAGATCTTACCAAAAATCTGTTTTCTGTCCCTCTCTCTAACACATGAGTTCTTATGAAAAATGCCATTAATATGAATTTTTCGAATAAGTGCAATACATCATTGATTCTGGGATCTTAGAAGCTCTTAAATTTCGTAATAAAAATCCAGGGCCGTATTTAAAAAAACAAAGTTGATGGTGGCGGCTCAAAAACGAAACGTCGGTTTGAAAATCTGGCAACACCATCTTGTAGAAAAGAAAAAGTAACAATGAGAATGTGAAGTTTATTTTGTTATATCTATTCATATAAAGTCATAAAAGAATAAAAATTAAATCGCGAATATTCGGTTTTTTTCCAAAAATCTTCGGAAGTGTTCGAAATTTATAAAGTTGTAAGGTGACATTTTGATCAGCTTCAAATTGCGCAACTTTGCCTCCATTTAACCGACCTCGTATCTCTTCTAGTTCCCGAGATTCCAATGATGAGGCTCGAATTTGGGACACCCTGTACATCTAAGCATCTTTTCATATTTTATATTATTTTATTTTATAATAATTATTTTCTAGATTATTCTTGTTACGAGTTGTTTTTACTTGGGGTGATATTAGAATATTTCATTACGATTTTAATGTTATTTTGTTATGTTTTTTTCTTCATTTATAGTTGCCATAGAAAATTTAATTTTTCTAATAGTGTAATATACTTTTTTAATAAGTTTTGTTTGTCAAGGATATATCATTAAGTAGGTATCTGTAAAAAAAACTGTCTAAATGGGATAATAAACAGCTCTGAATAGTGTTTTGTTTTCTATTTTTGGGCTTAAAAAGATAGTATTACTTTAAATAATAGCTTACCCTAAATGTTTAAACAACATTTTTATTTTAAATTGGCAGTATATCACATTATAAAATCAGAATATTCTTGTTTCATTCTTCTTTGCAATCCCTACATTCTTTCTGTAATCCATGAATTCTCCTTGCAATCTATGAAATCTTCCCAATCCCATTGAATTATTTGCAATCCCTTTGAAATCATTGTAATCCCAGCACAATAACAATATTCTTTTGTGAAATCCGTGAAATCTCTCTATTATTTTGAAATCAGTGCACAAATTTTGGACCGCGGTTTGCCCCTCGGTATATACCTATATTATTTTTATGAATTATAATCTTGATTATAATA
>MU192401.1:0-19289 GCA_016904865.1 Pissodes strobi
CCAGCATATTTCAGTTCCGCATCATACCAAGGTAGATCATTGCCTCGAACTCGCATGGTTTTTATCGGTGCTACACTATCAATAATTTCTGAACATCTAAGGACAATATTATTAAGAATATAATCTATATTTACAGAACACAGTATATCCGTCCAATCAACTTCAAAAATACCATAACAAATTGTTTGATACGTGTTGTTGCATATTTTTCGAAATTGTTTTTTGTTTAGCTCAGTTTGTGATTTATTTTAACGGGGAATTTCTAAAGATATAATAGTATGATCTATTATTTTAATGGTTTCATGGACCTTACATAAAATATTAAAGTTGGATATAACTAAGTCTATAAGCGTACTACTTTGATTAGTACATCTGGTTGGTTCAAGTACCCACTGGTTTAAGCCCAACACCTGCAGTAAATTCTTAAATTTATTTGCATAAAAATTATCACCATTGAAATTTATATTAAAATCTCCAACCATCAAAAATCTTCTCCTACTACCCAAAAAATTTCCACAAAATTTCTCCAAATCATTTAAGAATGCTGTATGACTTGCACTTGGAGAATGATAAATAACACATATAGAAAGTAGAATATGATCTATGCAGACGTCAACCACAATACCCCAATAATTACCTGGAAAAACAAAGTATTTTATATTTTGATAAGTTAACCCCCTAAGTATATAAATCAGCACATCACCTGTATGTCTATTATCAGAGTTACCTCTGATTAGATTATAATTGTCAATTAAGCATTCAACATCAAGGACATCTTTAGTAACACGGGTCTCATTCAACAAAATAATTTTAGGTAAAGACGTTGCTATATTAAAGGAAAATTCGTCCCTATGTGGAATAAAACTTTGTATATTAGTATAGATAATGTCCAAATACAGGTCGTTCTTGATTTGATCAGATATTCGTTTTTTGGTTATTGGTTTTTTGAAACACTAACGGGAGCACCATTGTTATATCTAATGTGCATTGTTATATCTAATGTGCAAGTTATTACTTATTGTAATAGGTGCCCCTACTTTTGCATGACGTTCGGAGCTACCTGCGGTCTGATCGCTAAAGTCTTGTGGTACATCACTTTATATGTAATGGACTTTAATATGTTACGATTGATTTGTTGTACATTTGTTTTCCAATATATCGTTTAATCAGGCAATCAGCACTAGAATCGCTGCATTTATATTTCCCTCCTTCATAAGAATATCATTAAATTCTTTTTCCAATTTGACAATGTTCCTACCTTTTCCAGAGTTGCTTTCATCTATGTAGACCTACAGGGTCCTCCAACGAGCACCGAACAAGACGCTAATTTTCCATCTTCCTCGTATTTAAAAACAATCAAAAATAGCGCAAGCCCTTATTCGCGGAAGCACGCCGTAATTATTTCCATTACTTTGGGTTAGCTTTGGTTAATTTGGGTT
This sequence comes from Pissodes strobi, assembly GCA_016904865.1. NCBI lineage: Eukaryota > Metazoa > Arthropoda > Insecta > Coleoptera > Curculionidae > Pissodes > Pissodes strobi. The sequence continues at coordinate 1,440 of MU192401.1, forward strand.
ATCCGAAGATTTGACCTAAAACCAAGGTCGAAAAGAATTTTTTAAATGTGTGTTAGGTTAATATAACATATATCTTCTAGTGCTTAGGATGGGACAACTGCCCCCTTCCCAACGCCCATGTATCCTTTCAAATCAATCAAATCACTGCAAAGAAAGCCGACAGTGGCACTGAGAACGGTCGATGCACGCGCCCACTTTACTTTTATAAAAAAACTAAATTATTTTCCAACAAAAAAACGCCGCACACCGCTAGCTCCTATCCAACCCTTACAAAAAAAGCTAGGCAGTCGGGCCTTTAGGGACCGAACATTAACAATAGACTAGGACTAGAAGCACCGAACATTAACAAGAGACTAGAAGGCCCACTGTCGGCCGGTACTTTTGATGTAGCGCTTACAAAGGTGAGACGCCAGACTTTAGACTAGACGGGGTGAAACGTGGGACGAGGCCTGAGCGGTTAACCAGCATTTCATCAGGTTCCACGACGGGGCAAAAAGGGAAATGTTGGGGGCAGGGCTTAGAGTGAAACTTCAAGGCTATTGTTAATGTTCAGTGCTAAAAGGTTCACTCTATGCCCCACCCCCAGTATGTCCCTCCTTGCCCCGTCGCGGAACCTGATGAAATGCTGGTTAACGGCTCATGCCTCGTGCCACTTTCACCCCGTGCGTCTGGTCTAAAGTCTGGCATCTCGCCTTTGTAAGCGCTACATCAAAAGTGCCGACTGAGAGTGCACCTTCTAGTCTCTTGTTAATGTTCGGTGCTTTAGGAATAACTTTACGCTGTTAAATAAAATATTTATTTTTTTAAATTCTAGTAGATGTAGCATGCAGTCATGAGAACGATATAACATGGTGTTTTCATAAATATTCGAAAAAAAACCCAAGGAAGCAATAGCGACAACAGCGTAAAGACAGATAGAGTGGAAAACCACATGAGAAGCACTTTGAGCCAACAAAAGGTGACAGACCTATTTTATCCATTGAACCGGAACTGGTCCAAACATTAGACTTTTGTCACATAATTGCTCCAATGAAATGTCGAAAAATAAAGTAGCACTTTTTTCCAATAAATTTGATTTAATTTTTATTAAGACAATTTTTATTAGTGCAGTAAAATAAAACTATCGAAACATAAACATGAAGGGGGGGCGCCGAGGGCCGACTAGCCTAGGGCACCTTGGACCCTTAATCCGGCCCTGATGATTGGGTTGGTTTAGGTTAGGCAGCAATAATCTAGCACTAAAGGTATCATCTAATTCATATTGGTTAGTTTCAATTGGTTTCGGTTCGGCAATGGATCTAGCTTTAAAATGGCAATTTCAATCATATTTCGTATATTTTTCATTAAAGAGAAGAAAAATATGAAACTGTTACCGGGAGTTTCAGTAAACCGTCGAGATATATTATTTTTTCTTCAAACGTCAGTAAATCCGTCATTACTCGACTGTGTAGGCGGCAGTGAAGTTTCGTTTTTCCTCCGCCGGAGCTTTACTTTTCACTTTTCCGCCGGCGGAGGTAAAAGTGTTGTCATATCAACATAGATACAATACAAACAAACATCAAAATAAGCGTCAACAACTCAAGAGTTATTAAACTAAAATTTGTATTTATCACTCAATTTGTGACTGCATTTCTAAAAATCACTAATTTAGGAACAAATTGGTTATTATTTAATCGAACTTACTCAATAACTGCCTATCAATTAAAATGCAATCCAAAACGCAATTTTAAAAATATAATTATTGTTGGCAGTGTCCACTGACAGCTTTATGTTACATTACTATAGCAACAACCTGAGCCTATTCACCGACATCGCACCGGTCTAAGCCGCCTTGCGGACCCACTTATCTTTAATAATAATTATTATTACTATTAAAAAGAGACGTTTTTGGATTAATTTGTCGACATTTGAAGAAAAAACAGCATATTTTATTTGGAGGAATTACTTTTCATGGCTTGCTCTCTCACTCCGTTCGGCTGTTAAACACGAGCGCGCCATGAAGAGTATTACTTTTCCTCCATATAAAATAATATACTATTATTTCTTTGTTACGCGTCGTCCTACGTCAGAGATTTGCAGCGAACGCGAACGCAAATCAGTGTACGGAAATATTCAATTTTCGTAACGCTTCGCGTTCGCGTTCGCTGCAATTCTCTCACGTAGAGGGTACATGATATTATTTTATTACAATTTGGCAACATGGTGCCTGCATGAAATAAGTTAAAATTTTCGACTTTAAAAATTGATTTTTTTGTGTGATAACGCGCAACGCGCCTCAGAGCGAGTGAGGGGCCATACGTGAAGTGAAACATATTAATTTGGGTTAGCTCGATTTAGTTCTAGTTGGTTACGCTCCGGAATCGAGCGGAGGAAGCGAAAGGCTATGCGTGAAATAAAATATATTTATTTTTCACATTAAATTGGGTAAGCTTTGGTTAATTTGGGTTAATTCTTGTTTGTTGCGCCTCCGAAGCGTTTCTTTACTCCGTAAGAAAAAGTGCAACCTTTGGCAACATAGCAACAATTCTCCCGCGTCGGATGCCAAAAATGTCCTGATTTTTGCTCCTCAAAAGTCGAACTTTGGGGCTTTTTTTGTGGGAAATAACTGTTTGTGTCGATCGTTGTTGGAATAGGTGTAAGACTGGATTATCGTACTACATTTTTTATTTTATTTTCCTGATTTTGGGTATGCCTTGGGTTAGTTTGGGTTAGTATCTGTTCGTTGAGCCCCCGTAGCGAGCGAAGCGAGCGGGGGGCCATGCATGAGGTGATATATTAGTTTAGTGATTAAAAATTTGGCTTAAGAGCCGTATTATTCGCTATGTGCGTTACACGACGCGACATCTGGTGGTACAAAATGTGGCGAATTTCTTAGATACGCAAAGTACATCGGAAACGATTGAAAATTCAAGAAAAATTATTGATTTTAGTGCAATATAATTAGTTCATATGAGAATATTTATCGATTCGACTGAAAAAAGCCAAGTTCGATATTGAACATCAAATGAGACATATTAACGCGAAAAAAATTGCGGATGAAGCACATTTTCTCAAAATAAATTGAAATAAAAAATTAAAATTCAACATACATTAACACAATTCCAGTACACTTTGTCCTAAGGTATAATCGCAGAAGGTTAATAATAACATAATATAAAGCTTCTTTTCATTCCAATTGCAAATAAAACTGTTTTTTTGCACTCTAAAACCATAATATAATATTTATGAGATAAACGTCAACATGACTATTTCTTAAAACATTATTATATTGGTTGGCTTAGCACGGCTGATGTACGGGTAGATGTTGCCAAGTGTACTTTCTATTTGGTTCTAAAATATAACAGCCTCGTGTTGAATATGTTTCAAAAGTACTGTGAGACGAAAACTTCTTATAAATAATGATTCTTAATGGCTTTGTTTAATGAAATAACAATAACTCGAATATATGATTTACTAGAATTAGATGTTACGCTAGAAGGGGGTCACTTTTAATAATAAGTCATATAAACTAATTCATTTAGTTTATTGAAATAGATAAAAATTTAAAAGATCATTTGGATTAGTTTAAGAGAGTATCACGCGTAGTGCGTTTGTTTTGTTACTTTGAATTAATTTTGATTTTGTGGTTGGTCAAGCGCGTAGCGCGTACGCCTCAATGCGCTTCTTTGGCTAATTAAAGTTAATTTGGATTATTTTTGCTTAATCTGGAATCAGTGGCAGATTCAGAGGGGGGGGCGGTGGGTGGAATCGCCCCCCCCCTTTATTTTGAGAGACGAGGAAAGGGAACAAGCGGTTAGGTTTATTATTTTAATTTAATATTGTTGAAGAGAAACTTTTATTAAATATTTTGTTAGGCGAATATCCGATCTGGAAAAAATACTGGCTGCAAAAGTTTGTTGACAAAACAATGTCACTGATAATGTATTAGACGCATTAAAATTATGCGACGATATATGTATTTCCATATGTGAAACAATTTTTAATAATATTAGGTTGCTTTCCATTAAGTAATGCTACGCCAGAAAGAAGTTTTTCTTTTTTAAGACTGATTAAATCTTACTTAGGGACAAACATGTCTCATTTAAGACCTTCTGCCTTAGCATTACTCAATATCCGTAAGGATATTGAAGTAGATGAAGAAAGAATAATAGATAAATTTACAAGTAAAAGAACAGATAATTAGATTTTGTTTTATAGGACCGTGTTCATTTTATTACCTACTATAGTTTTTTTGCTTAAAAGTACTTATGTGTTTTCGTTTTATTAAAGTTTTTGTTATTTTATGTCACGGTTTAGTTATTTCTATAGGTACACACCTACATAATAATATTATTCTGAGAATTAATTAAATTTTTTATATTTAACTCTGTTTTTTTTTTGTTCAATAAAAGTTCTTATAACGATTAAAGTATGTTTTGCATTACCTATATGTTGCAGATTATTAAGGATTATGATTTCAAGCTTATTTCAAAGGTTTTTAAAGCTACCTAGCACATATATGTATAGGATATAGGTGTATATAAAAGAAAATTATGTACCTCACCTCTATAAGCACACAAATTAAGTGAAACTTCTGAGATATTAGAAATTAAATTTTTATTTTTTTGTTGATACTTTTTTTTCTCGACTTTTGCCCCCAGTTTCGACACTTTTTTACAATTTTTTTCTTTTGTTTTCACCTTTTTTTTCGCCGAGAACCGCGTTTCTCTAACTTTTTTTTAAATATATTTTTTCTTTATTATTATCTTTCCGAAATTTTTTTTACGTTTTTTTTAAAAATTTTCTTATTTTTAAAACATTTTTTTTATATAGAATTTTTTTCATTCTATTTTTGCTGATTACGTTCGGCTTTTTTTCGTGGCGTTTCTCTAACTCTTTTTTCTTATTTCGTTTTATAATACTTTTTTATTAACCTTCCGAACAATTCTTTACGTTTTTTTCTTATTTTTTTTTTCATTTTTTCGGAGGGTGTCTAGTTTGGGTTAGTCCAGAATACTCATTTTACCCTGGCTACGTGTTCTCAAAATTTCAACCCTCTAGTTATACTGGAACATGCTTAATTAAAAGGGGTTTTACTTAGAAAGCCGTTTCAACTTTGATAAGTGTTTCACTTCGATAAGCGTTTCATTTTTTCTGACTTTACCCTCGATGAAGAAGTTTCACTTCAAAAACCAACGTCCTCCCCTTTTTCATGGCCTGGATCCGCCTCTGTCTGGAATACGTTAATTAGGGTTAGTTTTTGTTAATTTAGGTTAGTATGGGTTAGTTTTGGTTAGTCTGGGCTGGTTTTGCTTAGTTTATGATAGCGAAGAGAAAAGGTCGCGTAGCGCGCTTTTCTTTTTATTTTGGTTAATTAGGGTTAGTCTGGGTTAGTTTTGGCTAGTATGGATTTCTTTTGACTAATCTGGGTTAGCTTGGATTAGTTTGGGTTAGTTTTTGTTGGTTTGGGTAAGTTTTGATTAGTATGGATTAGTTTTGGTTAGTATCGGTTGGTTTTGCTTAGATTGGAATAGCGAAGAGACAAGCGCGCATAGGTTAATTATGGTTAGCCTGGGTTAGTTTTGGTTAGTCTTGATTAGTTTGTATTACTCTGGGTTGGTTTTGGTTAGTTTGCGTTAGTGCTGGCTAGTTTGGGTTAGTGTTGGTTATTTTGGGTTAGCTATGGTTGATTTACTGACAAGTGAACGTAGCGCGCTTGCCTTTTAAATATATTTCATTTTGATTTTGATCTAGGGCTTTTACTGGGAAATGAACAAATTGACTCGACAGTGTACCGTAAGTAAACTTTTATTACTTATATATACATGTATGGCTAAACAGCCAGGGTTAGTTTTGCTTAGTATGGGTTACTTTTGGTCAATCTGGGTTAGTTTGGCTTAGTTTACGTTAGTCTGGACTAGTTTTGTTTAGCTTGGGTTACTTTGCATTAGTCTGAATTAGTTTTGGTTAGTTAACAGACAAATGGGAGCTTATTTGGTTAGTCTGAGGCATATAAGGAACAAGCGCGCGGTGTGCGCTTGTTTAGTTACTTTCACAAGTTATTCTACTTTATGAAACATGCTCCTAGACTTGGCAATTTGCTTACTTGAAAATCAAGAAGGTTAGCCAAGTCTGACAACATTGCAAGTAAATTGTCATCATTAACGTCATATAGGGAGAGCTTTCGCATTAAAATGTCACCAAACAGCCTCATTTCTGAAATTTCTTTTTCAATTTTTGGCGTCAAAAGTGCTTCATCTGCAATTTTTTTTTTGCATTAATGTGTTCCATTTGATGTAATCTTTCCATTGAACCAAAAAAAACCTTTAAAATCGACAGTGCTTATATGACACCAGACCCTTTTTCGATGTATTCTACGTATTTATTTGTATAGTAGCTGAAGAAAGTTCCAAATTTCTCCGACTCGCGCGCACGATCGTTCGTCATTTCTCCCACTACCTTAATGCACAGAGCGAATAGTGGATATACAGCAGCTTGCATGTGTTTCCGAGAATATATTCCATATCTAACTTCAAAATTACAGGACGCGGCAAACGCATGCGGAACACCGAGTTGGAATGTTCGAATGACCGGAATGGAACGATCGCTCTAGACGTCACTCTCCGCGGCGGCACGTCAACGGTGTGTCTCCTTCCCCGCGCAAAAGCTAACAGGATATTGATAGGCGACCTTTGACACGGCGGCGCACAGTGGTCGAATTTCTAGCAAAGCTGACCATAATAAGGTTTACCAGAAATAAGACATAAAAGTATTAAGTATTCCACTTTTAAAGAATCATGTTTTAGACAAAGATGCTTTATTGATAAATTTTTGAATCATTTATATTTATATATAGGGTGTATCAATTATCACTAACGATAAAAATCATGTATAAAAATAATTTGTTTGTTCTTAAACCGTTTTAAAAATTGATTTTGAAAATTAAGGGCTCCTTCGTTGTAAAGGGTTATTAAATTTTTAATATGATGATCTAAATTTTGTTTTTTTGCAACGGTTAATTCAGGTATCTCACGAGCAAAATTAATGTTAATTGGACGACAGAAATGCGTTGAAGTTGCCATACAAGTATTTTAGAGTTATCCGGATCCCTATTTTAAAAAAATAATCTAACAGAAACCAAACTAGTAAAAAAGCTAGAAGCATCAGTGCAACAGAACTGTGGTTCAAAATCACTTAGTTATAATCTGACTGTCCCTAGGTACCATCAAAGCCATATCTACAAATTAAAACTTAATTACAAATTTTATCTGCTGATTCATCCACACTATTTATTACCTCTTTTTGTAATAATATCACTCTAATGATTGTACCGAAATTTCAGTTTCAGTTTCACTTATGGGATTAGGGGAGGGCAAAAATAATCGATTATTCGATTAATTTTTAAAAAATGTTTATTTCTAAAGCGTAATTTTCAAAATGTTTGGGGTAAAAAACAGGCAAGGTCTATCACTTTTTGATTTTTGGGTAAAATTACACATTTAAAATTCTTAATACATTTTTTTTTGAAAAATATAGATTCTCCGGAGTATTTTGTTTTTTGATTTTCAAAAATCCGTTAATTAGTAACAAAATATGATTTTTTTTTTAAATTGTACTTGCCGCCATCTTGAAACGTGCGTATTTAGAGAAAAGGGGATTTTCAAAAATGCCACCATTGAAAAATCTCATCTGGGCCATTAGTATTTTCATAAAAAATTAAATTTTTAAACTTAGCACGAGATCGAAGCGAGCGGCCATTTTTGAGCCCTATGATAATAGACTAATTAGGGGGAAATAGATGTCCTGGGAATTATTTCTATTAATCGGTTATTTCGATTAATCGACTACATCGATTAATCGATATTAATCGATTATTACAATTAATCGAGAATAATCGATTATTACAATTAATCAAATACCGATTATTACTTTAATTTAATTTACTGGCGCGCGCAGCCACAGAATTGACGTATAGAACGTATAGAAACCGGTTTAAATGATTAAAATAAATTGGAACTAACTGAAAGTAATCGAAAGTTGTTTGAATCACTAACCAAAAGTAACAAAAAACACGAAAACGGGCTAAAACGTATAGGAACAGATTAAAAATATGGAAGTAAGTTAAAACTAACTCAAATAAATTGAATTTTGGCAACTACCCAACACTAACCAAAAACATTAAAACTGGTCATAATTAAGGTATCGGAACCGGTTCAAATTATTAAAATAAGTTGGAACTAACTCATGGTAACCGAAAGTTGATTGAATGACTATAACCAAAACTAATTAAAAGAAGCCAAACGGGCTAAAACCTATCAGAACACATTAAAAATGTTAAAGTAAATTAAAACTCACCCAAATTAACCGAATTTGTCTATTAACCAGAAGTAACCAAAAACGTTAAAATTGCTTAGAGCGTACCGGCACCGGATCAAATAGCTAAAATATATTAAAACCAACTGATATTTCTCGACGACTAACCCAAAGCTAACCAAAAGCACCAAAAAGTGCAAAAACGTATCGAAACATTAAAAATATTAAATTAAGTTGAAACTAACCCAAAATAACCGAATATTGGCGACTAGCTAAAATGAAACAAAAACATTTAAATTGGTTATAATAACGTACCGGAATCGGTTCTTAAATACATTGGATCTAACTGAGAGTAACCGAAAGTTGATTGAATGACTAACCAAAACTAACTAAAACACCAAAAGCGGGCTAAAACGTATTAGAACAGATTAAAAATTTTAAAGTAAGCTAAAACTGATGCAAATTAACCGAATCTTAGCAACTAACCAAAACTAACCAAAAACATTGCAATTGTTTGTAACGTACCGGTTCAAATGACTAAAATAGATTGAAACTAATTTAACTTTAACGAAAGTTAATTGAACGACTAACCAACACTAACTAGAAGCGCCAAAAAGGGCTAAAACGTATCGGAACAGATTAAAAATATGAAACTAATCAAAATTAACCGAATTTTCGGGACTAACTAAAGTTAACCAAAAACTTTTAAGCTCGCATTTAAATTGGTTATAATAAAGTGTCGGAACTAGTTCAAATTACTAAACAAATTGGAACTAACTGAGAGTAATCGAAAGTTGATTGAATGACTAACCAAACTAACCAAAAACATTAAAATTGCATATAAGGTACCGGAACCGGTTTAAATCACTAATATATATTAAAACTAACTGAACTCTACCGGTGGCTGATTGAACGACCAACCAAAACTAATTAGAAGTAACCAAAAGCACCAAGAAGGGCCAAAACGTATCGGAACATTAAAAATATTAAAGTACCTCGAAACTAACCCAAATTAATCGAATTTTGGCGACTAATTAAAATTAGTCAAAAACATTTAAATTGGTGATAACGTACTGGAACCAGATCAAATGACTAAAATAAATTGGAACTAACTGAAAGTAACCGAAAGTTGACCATCCAAAAATCTTAAATTTAATTATAACGTATCATTACTGTACTTAATATTTTTAACCTGTTCCGATTCGTTTTAGCCCGTTTTGGTGCATTTGGTTATTTTTAATCATTTTCGGTTAGTTGTTCATACAACTTTCGGTTAGATTCAGTTAGTTCAAATTTATTTTAGCCATTTGAACCGACTCCAAGGTTAAAAATAACCAAATGCACCAAAACGGGCTAAAACGAATCGGAACAGGTTAAAAATATTAAGTACATTAATGTTATAGCTAATTATATATTATAGTTATTTTCCTAACAAGTGCGCAAAGTGATACTTCCCAGCACGCTAAAGCAGTTAGACGAACGACGCGAAGCTGAGTTCGGATATGCTTTAAGTGCGGGAAAGACACTTTGCGCAAGTGTTAAGAACAATGCTTTTTCTGCAAGTACCCTAGAAAAGTAGAAATCATATTATTGAATGCAGAAAGCATTAAAATATTGAAAAATCGAGTATGAACACGGCAATTATGCGAAACAAAATGAGTGCGCAAAGAGTTTCCGCGGGCAAAGTTGAACTTTGCGCACGCAAATGTGCGCATGAGTGCGCAAAGTTGAACATTGCGCACGTAAAAGAGTGCGCAAAGTGGGTACTTTGCGCATGCGAGTAGAAAAATATATTTTCATATATACAAGTAGAGGGTATTGTTTTAGGTCTTCATATATGCACCTTTCTTTATTTATTTATTTTTTAATTATGATAATCTTTAATACTAATCTTAAAAATGCATTTCTTTAATTAAAAATATTATAAAGACTCGTAAATATACAAAATATTTACTTTTTTAAACTCTGCTTTTAAAAACTATTTCAATTATAACACAAGCCACATTTTTGCTTTTTTTATTCATCATTTTCAATGTTCCCCCGGTTGCATCTTTGCGAAGGACTGTGAATTTTTATTAATTAAAAATTAAAGATATTGCAATACACAATAATACAAAATCAAATCGTTCATTTAGGATAGTATATGCATACTTTTATCGTAATAGATGTAAAATTGCTGTTTTTAGCATTCTAATGGCGTTTAAAATGTTCCAATAATTAAATGGAGTAGGACTACTGATTTCGGTATTGAAAAATCAAAATATTAATCACAGCAATAAAAAAAAACTCAACAGAACAAAACAAAGCAAAGATAGAGACTAAGAAAATACTAGGCAAAATTATTTTGGAACATTTTTGACAAGTTTTTAAGTCCTAAAATTTCATTTTGAGTATACAACGCTTATTTGAACAATCTAGTTGAATAACTAATAAGTATACAAAAGTGTAATTATTCATTTCTAAATAATACAGCTTTTGTAAGTAAACCTTGTTTTCTGAGAAGATTCAAGCTTTTTAAGTTTCATAATGTATCCTGATAATTTGTTAAGACTAATTTTATTAATTCAGTTACATGGCAATTTAACGGGACATCTTCATATATATTAGTCTTCAAACCAGTCCAGTAAAAGTAGATGGCAACTATTTAAAAGTATTTATAAGCAAATATACCATTCAGTTTCCAGAAGTGTGTTTATAATGCGCGCACAAGCGACTGGGCTGAACTCGTCAGGCGGTAGGACTCGTCAGGCGGTAGGACTCGTGTAGACGAAAATATCAACTATGCTAGATTAGTTTCATTTTTGATTAGCAGATATAATTAACATGTAAAGCGTTATTAGAAGCTAATTGTCATCTACTTGTACTTGAAGTAGAAACACATGCATTATCTTATTGCTTTGTATGGTCCCCGAGGGACGTCAATGAAATGACATTTAATACTCACCGATGAAACAAAAGTTTTGGAAAATTCCGACTTGTTTTCTTGCAAATTCTCCAATGACGAACCATGATAAAGTATTAAACACTGATTTGCCCCAAAAAAATTTTACAAAGCACTAAAGAACACCACCTGATAGTAATATATTTAAAGCATGCCGTTTTACTACGACTATTACGCTATGTTCTTCTTCGGCCCGAAGCGGCCGAAAGTAGACGAGACGTAGCCGAAGCATTGCCACTTTTATTTATAGAAATTCCTCGCATGCTTGATGACAATATTTAAAATTCTAAAGTAGGTAATTACGTATGTTTTTTTATTAACTAACGTAGATTTAAATTAGGTATAAATGAAACATGGTTCAATAAATTTAAAATAGTAAGTGGTATTTACAAACAAAATATACCTACTTGAATGTTAAATTAACTGATTAATAAGGAAATATGGCAAACATGCTCTTGTACCACAGTGTGTGTTAGAATGCGATTTAATTTGTGGCACATACAAAAAGTAAATAAATGTATCTTTATTATTTTATTTTATCTAATATTGTAACAGCACCTTTTAGAACATAACTACCCTTTGGCAATATACCGAATATGTAGCGGATTTTTTAAATCTCCGACACCAAGAATGGATTGGCCATAATGGAGAATCAGGTGGCCACCAAACAACCCAGATATAACAATAATGGACACGTTTTTATGGGGTCATTTAAGAAAATGCTGTTTACCGGAGAAGAAACGCAAGTATGCAGGAAATTAGAAACAGTTCGAGAATGGTTTCGTACACTTTTGATTGCGCGATCAATTCTGCACCTACCTACCTATTATTTCATGTAGGTAATAATTTAAATAAATTATAAGTATAAATTATAAGTATAAGTTATTTTTAATCATAAAATTCCAGTTGCCTCTCTACTTCTTCCCACCTGAAGTGGATATTGAGTATGCCTTGTTAGTTTTTATCTATTTAAATATGGATCAATCATAATACCTACCAATTATATATTGATATTCATTTTGTCAAAAGTGTTTTTCAATGTTATGTATTTATAGGACAAAGGCGCAAACAGTGATATGAATACGATACACGTTCTACTGAGAACAATATGTAGTTTATTCATAAAACTTGACGGGGCCACAGCTGTAAAAAATATTAGGCAATTACTTCGCTACGAATGGCTGAGGACTACTTCACATGCTATCATCATAATTGGCCTATGTTATTTTATACACTCCGAAACTTAATTATTGACAAATTAAGTCATTGAAATTATTTGAACTATGCTCTATGGTAATATGGACAAAGTAAGAAAGGTACTTGCAAACAATTATTTGACAATGCCTTTCTTGGTTCACGCCATGCAGAGAAAATAATATCTGCAATGATCAGCAACTGTAATTCTTATACATATATTACAATTTCTTCGCAACGATATTTAAACACAATGAGCTAACAGCTGGAAATGACAAATGATTTACTCATTAAAACAGAGTCGATGCTTCCAAATCGATAAAAGGTTTCAGGATTGCACTACTAATGCCGTCGTTTTAAAATTGGCTTAGCGACAGCTCTACGCTATTTAATTTGCAATTTCAAAAAAATCTTTTCCAAAGTGAGACAGTAAATTCTTCGCTTAAATTTTAACGTAAACCAACCAGCTTAGTGAATATCTTCACACTTGATATCATTTGAATAAGGATCATCAAGGGCTTAGAACTTTTCAAAACTCTTTACTTTGAAGTAATTATTCGATCATTAAACAAGAGTTGCGCATAGTTCCTGATGAAGTACACCGTCATTTATTAACTTTCTATTTTAGGCAGTCGTGGCCATAAACGACAACATGTGCCTGCTTATACCATTAAAGATTTTATCGATCCTTGATATAGTCTCTAATACGACCTCTAATAGCTATTTATTAATAAGGTACAGATATTGTTTCGTGTCATATACATGATTTTCTTTCTTACTGATTCAGAATGTGTTTGGAAACATCGAAAAGCCGTAAGAACTTACTTATCGTGATGCTATTTTTTGCACGCCCAAATACTTCGTATATTTAATAAATTCCTCGGTAAATTCGTAAAAATAATTTAAAAAAAAACAGATACAAAATATTGTAAAAATAAAATATATCTTACAACTAGTGTGTTGAGTTCTTATGATACAAAATTTGTTATTGATGTCACTGATTTGAAACGTGTAACATTTTACAATTCAATTTAGTTTAACTAGAAAAAAATGGAGCAAAAAACTTATAATATTGAGTTAAAATAATATGCGTGAATGGTGTGATGAGCATCCTTGTTTCCGATAAATCTAGGAAAAGGTATGATAAGCCCTTCCAGCAGCTTATGCTTTGGTGTGCTGATAGGCAACTGAAAGAAATCACTGATAAGGTGATGCTTGCCTATTTTGTGAAGAGAAATGAGGAATCTCCTGGCAGTTTATGGGCTGAATACTCGATGCTCAAAGCTGCAATATTTTTTAAGAAAACTGTTAATATTTCAATATTCGACTTTTTCCCAAAGAGATATAAATACCGGAAACAGAGCGCAAAAAAATCAAACATTTTTGATAGACATGACATGTAAACATTTTCAAAGGAATTTCCTAATGTTCACTTAAATATAAAAGTAGCTATGATATTTGGGATAACAGAAGCTTGTAGGAGAGAAAAGTTGTATAGTAAGAAAATACATGACATCCAGAATCAAAAAACGAAAACTCATGCATCAGGGTCATCAAGAAAACGAGTCGATCAACTATTTACAGTTTTAAAAAAAGTGCCAAGCACTATGAACAGAAAATGCGTCGTTACCTCACTTATTACTGGCAATCCGCAAAGGCAGGGGCACGAACCAGGCTGTCGACAAAAATACAATAGAAAGGTGGCCCAGTAAAATTGCAAAATGCCTAAATTTGCCGCATTTGTCATCATTTACCGGGCATGGTTTTTGAAGAAATATTGTGACTATTCTGGCAAACCAAGGAGTCGATATCTTGGGCTTCAAAAGGCTTGCTGAATGGCGTTCGTCCTCGGTAGCTGAAGGGTATATGGAAAACTATAAAGAATAAAATTTTTATTTTCAAAACAGATCCATCATGAAGATTCTTGAGCGCCAGCGGTGGAAGATGTCAGCATTGTCAACACTAGGGAATCTGTGATTGCTTCCGGAGATAATCATAATATGTTGAGGAAACAGTCTCTCGGCTCAATTACTTTTAATTAGCGTCTATTTTGACAGTAGTGTTGAAAAATTGATTTCAACAGCGTGTGATCGAGTTATTAAGAATTTAAAGAGTACTCTTCGTGTTATTTTCATGGGTGGTCGTTCGGAAAATATTGCATAATACTTATGCGGACGTTTTTAACTTCGGAGGATTCCCGCAATCGGCTCGTGATAAAAAGCGTTTTCGTTTGAAAACTAGTACCTACTTAAACATTAATTATATAAGATACTATTTCTTACGACTGTTACTTAGGAAAATAAGAAAAAAGCTGGAAAGTGCTTTTCATCACGTGTGTTGAAAAAATTTTAACACAACATTATTTTTTCTGCGAGCACTTATGAAAATTAGAAAAAAAAGCACAGTTAACGTGGGTAGAAAGCGCCTTATATTGCACCCGTGTTGAAAAGTTTATCAAAACACTTGTTAAAAAGTAATTTCAACACGACCCTATTTGAATAGAGGCCGATGCTATCAATTTCACAGCATATAATGAATTTACATTTTGACCTTACAAATATGGATGACTCGACGAGCACTTTTCATCACACGTGCTGAACAGAGGATTTTAACACACGTGTGGTATTATTAGTCTTCTTAAGAATCTAAAGAATGCCTTTTCTGTCATTTCCATACGGTGTCGTAGGGAAAAACGTGTACATTACTCGTGTGAATGCACCTTTTCAGGCTCGGAGGATTTCCGCACGCGGCTAACGCCTCATGCTAAATAGTCTCCTCGTTAAGACTTCATATGTAATATACTATTTACTATTCAATACGAATCTGTTTAAACAGATCGTAGATGCAATGGTGCAAATTTGATTTAATACTTTCACTTAAGGCAGGAGGATGACACAAAAAGTACTTTTCTACAACCGTGCGGAAAATTAAATTTTCCGTACCGATATCCGTGCGGAAAATTACTTTTTCCACACCAGTGCGGAAAATTTTTTCCGCATGTAATAATTGAATATTGGCAATATCATATGATACATATGTCAGAGTGTGTAACAGGCTTAATGCATTTCGTTTTGCTTAGCAACCAGGTTTCCAGGTTACTAAGAACACTCTATAGCTTTATTTTCGTTCGTAAAATTGGAATAATTCTCGAACTGCAGAATTGACTGCGCAATAAAATGCTTACGGAACCATTCCAGAACTGTTCGGCAATAGTTCTGAATGTTGTAAAACCAGAACACTATTATTCAACAAAATTTTACAGGAGCAGCTAAATATAGCTCAAATCAAAGAAAATTCTACTACGAATATTCTTTGCTCAAATGTAAAAAATGGATTATTTTTAAGCATTATTAAATTTTGATTTTAAATAAAAGTCGTTGATTAAAATTATTTTCCTTTTAATTTTCAACAGAATAAACCTATGTCATGCTGAACTGTTGGCTAATTTGGTAAGTACAAATATCTGCATCTGTTATCAAATATAAATTAGTGTACAAAACTATAGTTTTACATAATAACAGCCAAAGAAAAATGAGGTTCAATAAATTTACTGGTCATATGCACTTACTCACTTAGATTTATCAACAGTCTTATAATTCGACTAAACTAAACGGATAAGTATTTCTGTATAAATTTATAAGTACAATAAAAAAAATAACCTGTATAATTTTAGCAATTCACACAATCTGCCTAATGGAAGACGTAGTTCCAGAATATATTATGAGCCCAGCAAAAAAAGTAGATTTGGATTTGCTTCCAAAAAAATCCAAAGTCAGGTGCATTCAAGAATACGAAATGTTCATTAAAAGGTGCGCCGACAAGAAAATAAGCAACATTAGTAAAGAAGAGATGTTTCTAGTTTACTTTCAAGAAATTTCAAAGAATTTTCAACTTTCTACCATGTGGTCCAAGTACTCGATGGCGAAATCTATGCTAAAAATTATGAAAAACGTTGATATTAGCAGACATTCTAAATTGATTTCTTTTTTAAAACGAAAATTGTAGGTTTTAGACCAAAAAAGTCAAAAGTCAAAATTATTCGTGGTTTAATGTTGAAAAAATTTTAAGCATTGCGTCTGACGATACTTTTCTACTAATCGAGGTCGCAACTACAATTGGAATCGCTGAAGCCTGTAGGCTTAAAAATTTACTTATCTGTTGTGTGAAAACGTAGTAGAACAAGAAGATTTGTTTCTGGTGAAAATACCAGAAAGCAAGACTCACCAGAGTAGAAGCTTTGTTATAACTGGAGAAAGAGTCTTAATTTAATAAGGAAGTACATGTCTCTGCGTCCCAAAAGTACACCGCATCAAAGAATTTTTGTGAATTTCCAAAACGGAAAATGTACTACTCAAGCTGTTGGCATTAATAAGTTTGGTAAGATGCCATCGGACGTGGCTGCTTTTGTTGAGACTTCCTTCCAAATCCAGAGATCTTTACCGGACACTGTTATGGACGCACTTCGACTACTATGTTGACCGACGCTGGAGTGGATATTACTAATTTGAAACCTCTCGGGGGATGGTAATCGATAAAAATTGCAGTATCATATGTGAACGAATCCATGGGGAACAAAAAACGCATAGCCAACCAAATTCTACGTTCTAAAGGAAAATTCGCCTCCGCCTTCGCCCTTGCCTTTTACAAGATTCGCTTATGAACTTGATACTATTGCTGACAACAATGGACCAGCGAATCAGCACCAGTATGATTAGTTAAGAAGAAAAAGTGTCAACATTATTCCCAACACCAAAGAGGCTAACCATCAGAATGTTGAATTAATAATGCCTATAATTGCCAGTGTTCGGTTACCTACCATGTTAACTACAAAAAATAATATTTTTTTAAACAGTTTTCTGTAGCTCTATGTAGTTACTACCTTTTTCAAATAACTAGTTACTCTTAAATATATAATAGTTTGTTTGTTATAGTTTAATAAAGACTGGTAATTTAATACTACGAATTATGTACGTATTTCCGCACGACTGTAGAAAACCTATTGTGCCTCAGCCGAAATTCGCTACGCGTCGTTCGGTGAACGGCAGACTAGTGCGGGAAAATTAGTTTTCTACACTTGTTAGGTAAATAGCTATTTCAACACCTATGCTGAAAAGTTAATTTCAACACGCGTGTAATGTTAATAATGTTCATCATAAAATGTGTATTTATTCTTTCTCGATGCACCTCATTGGCATTTTTAATACTTAAAATGGTCGTCTTGAGGCAACAGTTTTTTGCAGTTTAAGTAAAGTCTTTTTATTCTTTCTTAGATCGAACTATCAAATTATCCAGTAAATGGTTAATAATAATTGTCCTATATAGCTAAACTTATCTATATTCATTGTGCCCGTAAAACACTTTTGTTATACAACATCCACCAAATTATTTATATGCACTACTCAACTAACATTTATTGAATGAGT
>MU192401.1:19299-29355 GCA_016904865.1 Pissodes strobi
TCATAGTATGCCTTATCAATTAGGAAAGCTTTTATTTGGAGCTTAAATTTATTTATGTCTAGATTTCTAATATTCTCAGGTAATTTATTATAAAATTTTGGACCATAAAAATTACAACCATTTTCTGACCTGTTCAACCTTAGATAGTCTGCGTCAATGTTGTTTCTAAAACGAGTCATATGAGTATGTGTATGTACATGAAAATTAGTGAAGGGACTATTCGAATACAAATAATCGAAGTATTCGACTCTGGCTTGCATTCGATTCTCAACAAAGAATTCAAATACTCGAAATATTCGAATGCGCTAACAACGAATTAATCGTCCCTCGAATGCTGGTTGAATCGAAATGAAATATGAATCGGTACAATTCGCGTCAAATGCGATTATAATATAACTTGTTCGATTATGCTGATCTGCCGTCTGAGCAACAAAGAATAGCAGGCTTTCTTTTGTATTATGGTGAACAACAATGAAAAACGCTATACTATAAAATAGAGTAGTTTAATTACTGTGGTAGTTTTTTAATTGTTAAACATTTTTCTTCTGTAGTAAACATTTCATTAATTTTAAATGCGGTAGTGGGCAGGTATGACATACATATTTTTGCAATATGCAGAAGATAAGGAGTTTTTGGGATTTCAAATTTAAATTATTAAATAGTGATGATTTTAGTAAATCTTTAATAAACTGTTATATAATATCTAACCAAAACAAGTTTTAACGAATATTGATTTTTTTATTTGCGAATGCTTTCGCTGATCTTTGTAAAAGATTTGGCTCTTATGCTTAAATGTATCAAGAATGAAGGCTTCAAGATCAAACAATCCAGAAGCAGACAATTTGTAAATTTGAATTCGAGAACAAGACTCCGAAGTCACTCGAAATCTCGAGAGATTGAATCGCTAATTGAAACATTTGTGATATCGCGACTAATCCAAATAATTCGATTCTTTGTATTCGAATAATCATTCGATTCTCAAAAGTATTCGAATGCTAGATATTCGATTCTAAAAATCATCCGTTTTTCCCTTCACTAATGAAAATTATATTTAGAGATGTTCTTTTTAACATACATGAGACACTCAAAAATAAAAAGAGAGGTTAAAGTAAAAATTCTATTTTCCATGAATAGTGGTTTACAATGAGCCCGGTTGTTCACACCAGATAGATATAACTCGAACTGCTGCCTTTTGAAGTCGAAAAACAGGTAACTGGTTACCACAATGACCCCACACTAATACTCCATATTGTAAGTGAGTTTGAAAAAAGGCAAAGTAAGCCATACACAGCATCTCATTTGAAACACTTTTTCTCAATTGGCGGAGTAGATAAAAGTTTTGAGAGAGTTTACTGGAGAGGTGTTCCATATGTGATACCCAAGTCAGCTTGTAATCACCATGAATGCCCAACAGTTTAACTGGACCGGTAGGCACAGTTTCTTTTCTGAGTGAAACTATTAAGTTTTGGGTTTTGTCTTCATTAAGTTTTGAGTTTATTAGAGGAAAACCATTGTTCTGCAGTATTTAGTGCACTTGTTCGAGCAATATATAATAACCTTAGGTGTGTGAGCACTATTCTAAGCCCGGTCTTATTTGCGCTTTATAAAGCAAGAGCAACTGCTGCGGTGTATAAATTTTTTGTTGCGAAATAGCGCACCAAGCTTCTGGGAGGTTGATTTTGCGACGTTAGCAACGTGGTCATGCTAGGACATATTGCTGTTGACCGAGACCCCCAGTAGTCCGGCGATTGAATGAAGATGAAGGGATGGTCGATCCTGCCATAATGATATCATTGCCCGCCGTATGGTAAACGTGGCTGCTTGGATGATTTTTCAATGTGCATTTGCATTCATTCATCGGAATAAAAGGGACACTCATTCGATTACACTATTCCTTTTATGTATATATTCGTCAAATATTTCACTTCATACATGGCCCTCCGCTCGCTACGGGGGCGTAACCAAACAAACCTAACCCAAACTAACCCAAGATGAGGAAAAACAAACTAAAAAATATTTGCATTTTCGACTGACAAATTTCAATTTTTTTTTATTTCCGGCATGCCTTAGGTTAGTTTGGGTTAGTTTTGTTTGGTTGCGCCCCCGAGGCGAGCGGAGGGTCATGCGTGAAGTGGAATATTAATATACTTAAATAGTAAATAAACACTGTTATTCCTCATAAGAAAATGTGCAACTTTTGGAAACACTGTGCCAGGCCCCCGGTGTCGATGTCGGTTACTAAAATTTCATTATTTTCACGTTACAATTTCGATATTTGTATTCGATATTCGGATATTTTTTCGTCTCAAATGTGGCGAATCTTCCGATTTTTTTGGCTTAAGCTGCTCTATAGGACACCCATTTCTAGCGAAAACTAATTTCTATATATTTCGGATAACTCTCTTAACTGAACTCTCTAAATTAAAATTTTTATTACAAAACAATTCCGAACGTTCTATAAAGAGCGTTTTGGAATATACTTGCTTCAATATTGCCTAACTTTTAATACAAAAATTGAACGCTAGAGAATTTATATGAATTAGTTACGATAAACCGTTTTTTTTCCAAATTAAGCGACGTCATCAATGACGTAAATACAAAACCTTCGGGAAACGAACTCTACTTATTACTACAACATATTTATGTAATACATACAACAAATATCATAGAATACTATCCTTATTATAAAAATGAGGTATTATTATATGACATATTTTGTACTATAAGACTGTAATATAAAAAAAAACTGTAATTAATTTTAACGTCTTAAACTAATCAATATTATCAAGAAAAATATGGTAAGAATAACCTCGTGCGCCTATGGGAAGGCAAGATTTTTTACGTGCTAGTCCTCTACTCCCTTCAGTCGTCGTTAAGGTTCACTCGCTTGGCGCACTATACACAGAGAAGTAATTCTTGTTTATACATTGTTTAAGTTCCTTCGATTGTGACCTTGCTTATCACATTAGAATATCATAAATATATTAAATTATACAGCAATCGCTACACTGTGGAAAAGCTAGTGTCCAATCATATATTAAGGATTTTTTATTATTAGCATGATGTATACAACACTTTCTAGTTAATACACATAAATTATAAAACTAAGGATTTCTTAATTCAGTTTTATTTTCAATAATTTGGAAATAGAATGTCGAACTCTGAGTGCCACAAGAAAAAAGTATTTTGAGCATCAGTAAACATGTACATAGATTCAAATAAACTTGTTTGTAGGATAAAGGGAATTTGTAATTAATTAATGTTCAACTTTTCTCTTTATATAATGTTTTAAGTAGCTACAAATAATATAGATGAATCGTTTATTTCAGAAAGGCACTAAAGAACATTTGCTACCTTTCGAGAAAATAATATAATTAATAACTCAGTTATGTGATAACCTCTTAAGATTTCTTTTCCAGAAGCCTCTAAAATGCTTGATCCCTTACTGGCGATACCTTCATGGTAAATATAGACGATGTTAAATAAAACAAGTAGTCCTGATTTTTTTATTCTTGGCTAAAAATTGTACCACATGGAATTTAGCTTTATTTGTATATAGGAAATTATTCTACTTTTGACTTTCCGTGTACAATTTTTTAAATTTAAGGATTTTTATATAAAGTAAAATTTTTGCTGGTTATTATATAACAATAATAATGATAATAATAATCGCTTATTGTCCGTTTTCGCACATTTATGCTTTAGACAGTAGATATATAATATAAGATTATATTATGTATAATATAGTTAAGATGCTTTAGACAGTATGTATAAAATACAACAGATAACTTAAGATTAAAATCTACGTTGTCGTATATTGGGGACGTAGAATTAACAGTCCAATTAATACTGAAATTGTGGAACATAATTATACTGTGCCTGTGCATATGAACATACAAAGCCCAACCAAATCAGTACAGTTGGAGATGAGTCTCGAACTTGTGCAGACTATAATAGGCGCCCTGCAGTAGTATTTTTCCCACCTGTCTTTTAAATGGATTTATACAAGATGTTTGTGGGAAGAAGGTTGTATATGGTAATATGTATTTTTTAACAATTTTGTTGAAATGGGAAATATAGGCCAAATAATGAGATCTTTACGGATATTATAGGTATTATTTTCGTAAGTAATCAAATTTCTTTTAATCCTATTATATGTCATTTGCAGAATTTCATATAAGTAAGAAAATGTGACGTGTCGGTCATTATATTGTTACTTTTAAAATACTGTTTACATGAGGTTCTCGGCTGTAGATTATATATTCATTATTCCACTCTCACCTCTCCAGAACTGAATTACGTAGCACATTTTTGAGTGAAAGTAACCAAAGTACACTTATTATTTGAATTACTGTGGACAAAGTAGCTTGTTGAAATAGACGCAGTAACAAATTGAGATCAGTTTATGCTTCAATTCAGTGATGTCTGATTTGTACTGAAGTTCATTATCAGTAGCGAGTCCATGGATTTTGATCTCTGCTAGATTACTCAGAGTGGTTTTTAGTATTAAGGTGTATATTTAGTGTATGTGTGTGTGATGTTCCGTTTCATGAATAAAATATAAGTTGTTTTATCAAGGTTGAGTTTTAATTTATATGCATTATACCAGTGTGTAAATTCGTTGATTACTCTCTTTGTTTTAGTTTTTAAATTTTCATTGTTCCAGTCACCAATAATACATGTTGTGCTATCTGCGTAGATTATGATATTTGTAGATACATCTTATGTAAAGCAGTTCACAATCAAGTTGAACAGCACTGGTCATAGGATAGAATCCTGTATTCCGTGTATATTAAATAATACCTAACACTCATATTATCATACAGTGTAAAGTGTAGAGCATTAAACTGATGAAATAAACAAGACAAAACAATAAAATAATAGCAGACTCTTTCGAATTTGATTTCCCTGTTTTCCAACTTAACATTGGGTAACTAAAAATCTGAGATTTTCGAAAACAAAGTCTAACGATCGAACATTTACCAATACCACACTAATTATCTACTAATTAAAAATCGAATTAATTATTGATACGTACGTAAAATAAAAGATAAAAAGCTGCACATTTGCGACTACTTTACTTTGTTCCGCACCACGGCCAAAAGACGGCCTCGGTCTTGATCTTGCTTTTCTGCAAGACAAAAATCAAGACTGCAAGATCAGTCTCGTTCATCACTATTTAACATTTATAGACTATCCGATAATAACTCTGTCTATTACAACTATTCTGAAAAAATTGCGAAAAAGGGAGTCAATGAGGTCTGTCCATTTTTGGATGATTATGTTACCCACCACCTTTCCAAAAACGTTCGGCCATGCAAATGCCTGGCTGATACTCTGACAAGTCCTAATTTTTTGTAGGATTTTATGAGGCTAGAGGTGTCTTCCAATTGTCCCATGAAAACGATCTATTCTTATATAAATATTGTCAACTAACATAAAATCATACAGTGGAAAGTTTGAACTTAACCTTGAATCGTAATTATAAATTGTTGTTAATTAAAGTATAAATTGTTATGATTAACCTTGTTGACAATTCAAAACAATACTCGAATTAGAGGTCAAAGTTTGGTATAAAAAGCTGGGCAGCAGCCCATACCGGCAGACTTTGATCTCCAGTGCGAACTACCGAAAGGGAAAAGCCCCTCTGGCAGATCAAAGCTCTCATTTTAAAAAAGACCTATCAGTGCGAACTACCGAAAGGGAAAAGCCCCTCTGATCAGGCACGTTTAAAAAAGACCTATCAGTGCGAACTACCGAAAGGGAAAAGCCCCTCTGATCAGGCACGCCTTAAAAGTGAATCAGTGAAAATTAATAACGCCATAAGGCAAAGTGATATTTAAATTAACTAAATATAAAAAAATAAATTACGTAACCTAAAACTTTCATCCGCCAAATAATTTATACGCCCTTCTGGCAAGCTTTTTTTGCTATTCTCCCGTTAATGTATGTGACACGTGGTGGAGGTAGCCGTTTCGACCCCCGTACACAAGACACAGGACCAAGGACTCGTCGAAGAGATACGCTTTTTCCAGATAGACCCCTGATCCAGCTAAAAATAACATTTTGCATCAATCCAAGCCGTCTATATTTTTTATAGCAGTAGTGACCCACAAGATCGTTTTCTGTACCAGTTTTCGTTGAGATTTTTTGGAAATTATAAGAATTCGCCTTGTTGACCATTTGGTCTAAGCACCAGTTATATTGCCATCTTCTTTTAAATAAATCTTATAACTAAGGTCAAGCATAATACGCAATCTGCAAATCTAGTCATCACATATTATCAATACAGAAGAACTAAACATACTTCTAAGACAGTTTGGACCACAAGAAGAGTAAGAAAAATCAGTGCATGCATAAAATGGACCAATGGACCAGCCCATCACCAAGTAATACTCAGAAAGAAGACAGAAAGGTCAATAATGAAGCAAAGCAATTTCAGTTAATTATGCGAGAAGCAATGGCAATATATAAGAAATATAATAACCAACAAAAAATTAAGAGTAGTGCCATTATGGACAAGAAAAGGGGCGTACAGGTAAAAGAACAACTACGAGCAATTTTTGGTGAAAAAAGTTGCGTGAAATTAAAATTTTAAACACGCGCAACAAAGACATACCTCAGATAATAGAGATAATAATAGATAGGCAGAGGAACAAGCAAATAGAAAATAAAGAAGAAAAAAGAGAAGAAGTATTTAAGAAGTAGAAAATAAAGGAGAAACTAAGAAATGAGTATATACCGGGCGTATAAAGAATTTTGACCCCAACTGTCTCAGATAAATACCTTATAGGGAAAATCACAAGTCAGACACTTGGAAAGCAAAATATACGAGGAACTAAGAGATGAAATTAGAGTTTCATAAAAAGTATATATAAAAAGACAATATACGAGGAAAGATTAAACCAATGTATTAAAGATGGATATCGTCAAATATAGGGAAAGTTATACAATACTATTATCTAAGGTACTACTGTCAAGAAACTAAGTAAATACAGAAACAAAATAAAAATTAAGTAAAAAGTAACCAGAAACTAAGTAAATACAATGAAACCAGAAACTAAGTAAGAAGTAACCAAAAACTAAGTAAATACGAAAAAATATATAAAAATGAAGTAAAAGGTAACTAGAAACTAAGTAAATGCAATGAACCAGAAACTAAGTAAGAAGTAACCAAAAACTAAGCAAATGCAAGGAAACCAAAAACTAAGGAGAAAGCAGAAGCTAAGTAACTAAGAAGTGGATTCAGAGGACACAGCGGACGATAGCACAGAAGATACGGATATACAGTTAGTTATACAAGAGGCAGAAAAAGAAAAACGTGAAAAAGATAAGGGGCAACAAAACAGTAATAAAGTTGAGAGTAATGAAGGTATGGACGAGAAAGAAGACGAGGACTTCGAAGGAAGACTGTTAGCGATTTTAGGGAAAAAATAATGACAATGCACAAAGTATCTACAACCCAGGTGTCAATGATAAATACCTTAAATATTAGGGAAAATCATAATAAGACACTTAGGAGTGAGAAAACAGTAGCATAGAGCATATAGAAAAATATATGATACATTTAAAAGGGAAACAATATGTACTTGAAGTAGAAAATAGAGTACATAGATATTGCATATACTTAGAGTAGAAAATAAAGCACATAGAGACACTTAGAGAAGCAAACAGATATATTACAAAGATGGAACTAGAATTTGGAATACAAGTGTTATTGACAACTATCTAAGATACTAGAGAAAGTCATAATAAAAACATGAAGGCGTCCAAATAGATAATATTGAAAGTTAATATAGAGAAAAACGAGACTAGAAAAGTTTAGTTCATTTATGTGAATAATAAAGTTTAAATGGAGAAATGAAACTTTAGTAAAGTTATAATGAGGACGCAATAATTGTTTTCGATTAATACCGTACAGGGAAAGTCATAGAAAAACATATGAGCGTTTCGAGTGAGGAGAAACTAGGAGAAATAAGTAAAAAGAAGTTTAAAGAGAAACTAGGTAGAAGACGAGCTAATGAGAAAACATATAGGCATAGGCTATATGTAAAACGGACTTAGGTAGTGATGAATATCCTATCGAGAAAATCACAACACTTAAGGGCCACGGAGCATAGAAAGTTTAGAATATGTACATAAAAATCAGGTGATAGATTAAGAAATATACTAGATATAAATAGTGTAAAATAATGCATACATAAAGGCCGAATACATATAGGATATGAGATATAAACAGTATAAAAATAATTCGTATAGCAGACAATACACATAGACGTAATATATTATAGAATAGTGAATATGATTAAAAAATATATATACATATAATATACATACCAAGACTCTATATGAAGCCAGTGCGAGGCAGGATTCGGTGAGAAGGGAACCATATGTAGGACAATGAAGGCAGCGTCACGATGTGTAAAGAAAAAAAAAATAGGACCCAAATGGGGAACAATTGAAACGTGTGTAGTTGAACATAAGACTATGTATTTAGCAATAGCTGAAAAAATATTACTAATGATAGTAACAATCAAGTAAATCACAGCGACATTTATGCAATCCATATGGAAATAAACACTACTACCTACCCAGGCTATTAGGCATTAGCCTATACCACAAAACCATTTCACGAGGACTCAGTGAAGGACCTGACAGCTTACTGCGCAATGAGACGTCATCGCCGGTCACTAATGGTCAGCACTGAGATTAGGGATGATAAATTCATCATAAACGCATCCTGAAGAGGGCATGGAAAAAGTCTGTATGGAAGCGGCCACTCCCATACAGGGCAACAACACGTCAACTCCAGGAGCACTCATCTCATGTCATTATATCAACCACAACTGGGCGTTATCTATACCACCTTAACCTAATGTTAAATAACGCTACAAGCTATAACCTCAGAAATCAGGCAACGCCATCAAATAGTTATAAATGAACATACAAAAGTCCTAGTATGATGATTATATGGAACACTATACTATCATTTGCAGTAATATACATAATTTTTCACAAACTCGCGCCAACACTGCCAATATTTAGTAAACGTGTACATGCACAAAACACATGAAATATAATTATGCAAGCTATTCTTGTTGCACTACCATGCAGTCTATTCCTACTATTAATCCATTATTTAAATTATATAGGTACTTACGCAATACGACCAGTTCTACCGGCACAAATCGCCCCCTAAACCACAAGATGGATACACTTAAAGGACAGAAAATCAGGATTCAGACGGTAGCCTAAAGTGCATATTTCAAAAGATTGCAGTTAGTCGACCCGAGCAATGGAACATCAACATGACCCGCATTTAATTTTTTGCCGACTATGCACAGTGGTATAAATACGTATCGTATCATAATATTTAGAAATAATAGCTTAGCTGTAATTAAATTATCGTAATAGAAAGGCTAAAATACGAATAGATATAAGATTGCCAGATAAATATTCAAAATAATTATTTTAATCCTTTATACGAGGGATTTACAAGAAGTAATAAATAAGAATCTGAAATATGAGGAAATATTGTTATAAATAATCCAAATCTAATAATTAATATAAAAATGGAAACGTCTTAAAATGTGTAATAGGCCGCCTAAATCTGACCACAACGGTCATACATTGTTATTGTATTTGGCAACTAAAAAATTGATTGATTGATATTAAATTAGTTTTTAGTTAATTATTAAAACAAACCTCTCTTTTGTTTCATGTTAGCAAAAAGCACTGGGTCAAGCAACATACAGAGTCGTCAACACTTCAAGACTAATACCGGGTGGACAAAACTGAGCCACGACACGAAGTGAACAACAAGTAAAATGAATGAACAAACTGTTGCAACCAGCCAGAACGTCTTGGATTGAGTAGAGATCAGTACGGTCGGATTGTGATAGTCATTTAAGGTTGAGTGCAAAATGTAAAAAAATATATATATGTAGTAAGGGAATAGCATATCTGGTAATAAACTCCGGAGGCCGTCGTTTTCTGGAAGGGGGGCATGTGTCAACTAACATAAAATCATACAGTGGAAAGTTTGAACTTAACCTT
>MU192402.1:0-22223 GCA_016904865.1 Pissodes strobi
CAAATAATTCCACATTAATCTTAACGGATTTATGTTTTATTAGTTGTCCAGATATTAGGTGAATAAATTTTTGCTTAATTTCAGTAAAAAATTCATCAATGTCTACAAACTTTTTCGATGGAAGCAACATGTACGATATAATCCTGTTTTTAAAAGCCGATGTTAGAATTTTCACATTTTCACTGTTTTTCTTCATTACTTCACTTTTATGAATGATTGATCTTAAATGGGCACTAAGTTTATTTTTGATGTACCATGTGTTACAGTCTTTACATAGTGAAAAGATAAGTTCGGGTATTGGAGGATGCACTACACTATCATCGACTCTAGGTTTCTTTGCTGGTTGGTCATTTAGCTGAACACCTGCTTTTCTCTTTTCTGCCTCTTTATGAATAGGTAACTGCACATTAGAACAGGATGGACGAAAAGGACATGATTCTCTTTTATGTCTATACATATTTGTTTTTAGGGTAAAGAACTTATTACAATCACTACACTGAAACATCTTTAGTAGTTACTCTGACCGCAGACAGCTTAATACTAATCGTTGAGATCGTGTGACCGTTTTTATTCGTTCGAAATTAGGTGGGAGGATATTGATGTGAAGTTAGGTAGGGGGATATTTGGTTTGAAAATAGGTAGGGGGAGTTATAATGTGAGGTTAGGTGGGGGGACTAGCGGTATGAAGTTAGGTAGGGGGATATTTGGTTTGAAAATAGGTACGGGGACTTGTCAGACCTAGAAAAGTGACCATTTTAGTGATCATTTTTTGATTTAGAAGCTGTGCTTACCATCTACTTACCTATTGTATTAAATTCGGAGTGAGCATAAACATTTTCTACAGTTAGGTCGGTTTCCCAATGTCGAGTTAACTCTTAACTCGCGACTTACCCTCGATTTTGCTATAGAAAACCCGCGGATTAAACCTAACTCGTTATTGAGAAACCGGCCCTTAGGGTTTTTAAGGGTGAAAAAGGGTGGGGGTCATTGAAAAAAAAATAAAAATGGGATATTCTGATACCTTATTTGGAAGGTGTTATCGAATACCTTATGATGCCAAAATATTAGATTCATTTAACCCTCCAAAACGAAATGTCGCCATTATTTTTTTTATTCCATTTTTGCATTTTTGACATGCTCTAGAATCTAAAGGGTTTAACATGGGAAATAAAAAAAAGTTTTGTTAATATTATGCGATTAGCCTTAAAAGTGTAGGATCTAAGATCTAATAGGGCAAGATGTTATAGGATAGGATAAAATAAGATAGGGAATGTGCAAGTTGTTTTTTTTTTTAATTTTAAACCATTTTGATTCTGTAGAATCTCAACAATGTAAATGTTTAAAACGTTGCCATTTTATTTGAGATAATAATAAGAATAAGAACAAAATATTCTGGAATCTTACTTACTTGATAAGACCTTAAAAATAAAGTATCGCCTTCGCATTAAAAAAATTAAAAATTTTATTTTCAATTTCCTCAGTAAAAAAATCGTTTATGTAGTAATATTCCCTTTTTCCAAAATCTTAATTTTTGAAACATTTCCAACGACTTTTCTTTTACCTTTTTTATATTGTTTTTATTTAGATAAATTCTAATTATGATTGCGCTAATAAAAATAGTGTTCTATTCGTTAATGCGCTTGCCCCAACAACCGTGAGATGTAAAGTAGGCGGTTTTTAGAAATAAGAACAACAATAGAGATCTTGCCAATTTGCTGTAATATAAAAATTGTAACTAAATTTAAATTCTAACATATTTTCAAAAAGGGTTCAAATTTAAATCGAAATTTAAATTATTTTTTCTATGAACCAGAAGAATCCTATTTATCATACAGTTCACAATATAAATCGAGGGAGTTACATTTCCATGAATATGTGTTATTGAAAATGTCCCGCACACCTACTTACCTTTGTCTTACCTCTTTCTATAAAAAAAAATTAATAAGACGCCGATCTTAAACATTTATTTTCATTTTAAAGGCACAAAAACGATTATGTTAAAAAACAATCAAAATAAAAAAAAATGACAAAATCTAGTGTTGGTTGTACAGGGTGATTTTTTATAATGTCCACCCCCTTCAATTTTTTTGTGCCACTGTGTAGGACAAAATTTTGACTGGAAAGCTATAGCGTTTGAGAAGTAGTTTGTGCACAATACATATTTTTCTACACAGGGTGTTGCAGATTGCTTAAAAATACGTTGCATTGAATTAAAAGAATGTTTTTACAGCATTTAAAAATAAAAAGGTTACTATAAATTGCACACAATGAACACCTAGAAAGCAACAGTTTAAATAATTTTTTTATTGTAAAATTTAAAGTATAAAAATAAAATTAAAAAGAAGCAATTAAAAAATCTATTATTTAAATAATTTTAAATATATTTTCTCTTCTTTTTAAAGCCAGAGTAAGAATTTGTCAATAGTATGATTTTTCATACCAGGAAACCCCCGTATGCCAATTTTCAAGGTAATATGCCAAGAAATGCATAAAATATTAAACAAAAATGATTTTTATAATTAACACCCTGTGGATAAAGAACCAATGTTAATATATACTTTTAATTTATAAAATAACCCAAGGAATAACCCCCTTTAACCCCGTGTATTTTGTTATGTTTTATGCTTTTTTAAATTGAATATTTAGTATTTACGAGAGGGTCGAGACGAGACGAGAGAAGGGCTCTCTCGAGCGAGAGAAAGCGTTCTCTCGGCGAGACGAGAGACATATTTTCTCTCGCCTGACGAGACGAGACGAGAGAAGGGCTATTCTCGTCTCGTCTCGTCTCGTCTCGACGGCAACACTAAGTGTGGATTAGACGGTTGTTGCGTAACACCGTCAAATTATTATTCTTAATGCTTTTATATTAATGACAATTTCAGTATCTGGTAGAAATTATGTTATAAATTTTAGAATACTAAACTTTCCCAAAAAATTAAATTGGATGACGAGATGCAGTGGAATCACCTTCATGGTGACCTAACTTTACACTTTTTAAGTTATTTTTTTTTGTGAAAATATTGGAAAGAAAAAGTTTTTTTCCGATTCGAAATGTAACAAGAAGCATCTCAGCCCAAATTGTAGGAAATTCCTCCCCAGGGTTTTTTGCCTTTATAGCCCAAACTAACCCAACGTTGTTTTGCCTATAAATATGCTGAAAGGTGTCACAATTATGGATATATTTAGAACATGTCGACTTAAACTTCAAATAAGTTCCTCCAAGATATAACACTGGACAAATTAGTGAAGAAATGCGATGGCCCATAATTAAACTGTTTTAATTTTATCATCTGTGTATTGTGTCAACCTAAACATTTTAAAATCAATTTAATCTAGAGATTCTGCTTTCACTTTCTCTGACAAACATGTGGTGTCATTTTTAGCCAGCGTCAAAAATTTAAAGTTGCAAATAGCCAAAGTTGCATTTATGCCAAAATATTCAGGATTATTTGCTATCAAGACAATTCCCACTCTTGTTTTGGTGTACATGATGTTTTCATTTCACACACGCAAAACTTTGATATCTGACTAGCAATATTGAAGACGAAAGAATATTCGAGTAAAATTCCAAAAATAAGTTAAAAGAGCAAAACACTTTTAAATAGAAGGCCCTTGTATTTAATAATTTATATTTTAAAGGGGTAGCATTTAGCTTATGAGAAAAAGCACTGAAATATGCCAATATTGAAAGCGAATGTCACATAGGGCATCAATTATAACTTCAATTTTCTGGTGACTAGTAAGATATCTATTGAATGAACTTCAAGAAACTAGAAGATTTTAATGTTTTTTTTTTCATGAAACCTATAGATATTTTTACAAAACCTGTTTGTTATACATCAAATGGTTTCCCTATCGCATCGATCTTACATTCCCAAAAGAAAATCGAAAGATATTCATAATAACTATTCTTACTTAGTTTCATACTAACTCTTCATTGGGATATAGTTTATTTTTATTTATTAAATGTTGTTGTTTGTTGGGATAATAATTTCCTATGATATTTGAACCATTTGTGGAGGAGCATCCAAATGACTGAGCAAATGTTACTCTGACTACAATTAAAAGTCTGTTTTGTCAACTTGATGTGTACCATAATTTAAATTCCATCATAATCATATACGTTTCGGTATTTATAAATAGGAAGAAGTTCTAGACAACAGTACAGTGACTTCGAAATCTGTATCTGACCGCAAATTCAGAAGCAGCGTCATGAGTATAGATTCCCTGGATCTAGCCAAGCGGAGGATGAGCAAACCAAGCGAACACACATCTGAAAAATTTCAAGAAAAAGAGACTGCTCGAAATCGCACGGTCTCAATTCAGATGGCTTGTTTTGAATAAATATTTAATTTAAAGAAACGATATGTGTTTGCATTGGCACCTTACTTATTATAAGCATCATAAAGCTGAGACACAAGAATAATAAATAGCCAGAATCTAATGTTTTCCTTGTTGCTACTCCTGTCTGCCGTGTAGGTGCTATGGCTGCAGTAAACGGATCGTCTAAAATATTGTAAAATTCTAGCAATTGGAAATGCGGGGTTATACTTTGGATGCCGTTTCCCTTGTTTATGTTTCGTGTTTTAATGGATTTTTGGACGAGTTAATTTATATTATACACTAAAATCGATTAATAGGGTGTATCCAAAAACCATACGTTAATAATTTGGCGAAATAAATATATTGGTCAGAAAACAAGTAGTTTTATTTATTAACAACTTTAAGACCTTAGGAATGATTAAATCGCTGAAACGTCAGTATAAATAACTAACCGATCGTTGATTGGACGACTAACCAAAACTAACCAAATCTATTCAAATTGACTATAACGTATCGGAACCGGTTCAAATGACTAAGTACAATAAGTAGATACTAATTACCACACTTGGTCGACTAATCAAAACTAACCTAATCAATTAAAATTTACATATTACAATGTATCATCAAATGACTAAAAAAGTTAAACTAACCGTATGTTGATTCAACGACTAACCAAAACTAACCAAATCTATTAAAATGTTTTATAATGTATCGGAACTGGTTCAAATAACTTAAAT
Source organism: Pissodes strobi (assembly GCA_016904865.1). Classification (NCBI taxonomy): domain Eukaryota; kingdom Metazoa; phylum Arthropoda; class Insecta; order Coleoptera; family Curculionidae; genus Pissodes; species Pissodes strobi. The sequence continues at coordinate 5,061 of MU192402.1, forward strand.
AAGTTGAGACTAAGTGAAATTAATCGAAAGTTGCTTCCACGACCAACCAAAACTAACCAAATCTATTAAAATTTATTACAACGTATTTTAAACATACTGTGATACTCCTGACTTTTCTATTTATAAATACGAATAACTATCTTTTTATGTACTGTGATAATAAATTGCATGTTAATGAAATATCTGGCAGCGTTAATATAGCGGTGTATTTTGATATGATAGGATTCAAAAGGACATTATTATTTGGAATAGTTTTAAAATCAATAATAAAGCCCATATGCTGAAAACTCATCAAAACAGATATCGTGAATTTGAAAAACACTGATGTTTTGGAAAAATCCTTAAATAAACGGTACTAATTTCTCGCATATTGGAATGATTTAAAAAAAACTTAGAACGTAGCTCTGCCACAGAACTGGGAAAAATTGGAAGTTCAATATTTTCACTAGTAAAGTGGCATTATTTTATTTTTCTTAGAAAAACAAACAAGTGCATGTTATTTGCCTTACTAATGGGTAAATAAGTACAGACATTGAAGAAAATCGTTGGATCTGTTTCCGAGAAAATCGATTTTGTTAATTTTTCTCAAGAGTAAAGGGACTGCATCGATTTTTCGCAGAAAAACGGGGTACTACGTATTATTTGCCTACTAAATTGTAAACATATAGAAAATTTAATGAAAATCGTTACTTTATTCATAGGATCACGGCTGTATGTTTGAATGTAGAAATAATTAACGGGTATTCAGCCAATAAGGTTTAATAGAAGATGATTTGTTTTGCGTTCAAGCTTTCGGTTAGTATATAGTGACCTTTGTCAAGGCTAAAAATTTTTGATATACTAATATACAATATATAACAATTTGTGGCAACTTACGATCAAAACTAGTTGAACTCAATTTTGACAATTATAATATTTTAAAAATATTGTAAAAAATTGGTAAAATATTAGAATAACTTATAGAACTACATAAAATGTCAAAGTCAATCTACTTTGTTTCAAAATAAATAATTTACGACGTGTTAAAGGAATACGTGATATTTGATGTTATTTTAGTAATAATGGTAAGGTTTATTGGTACAAAATTATCGGTTATTTAGTGTTAATATATAAGAATAAATTGAACTTTATCATCAATTTCAGTTCTTTTATTCATAGAATTTGATTTATTTATTTCGACCATTTCTTAAAAAAACCTTTTATTTTAATTTGTTTCCTTTATGGAGAATTTTAATTTCATTAAAGTTTGGTATGTGACAAGTAATATATGCATGTTCAGATAAAGCCGAAGTGTTTTTTTGAAGTCTTATGTCACTTTTATGTCCAGAAATTCTGTTTTTTTAGTTTTTGTGATGTTTGTCCAATATACTTTTTATCACAATGATTACATGGAATTGAATATACTAAACTTATTTTATTTATTTGAGACGGTTCCGATACATTATAATCAATTCTAAAAGATTTGGTTAATTTTGGTTAGTCGTCTAATCAGCTTTCGGATAGTTTCACTTAGTTTCAAATTATTTTAGTCATTTGAAACCGTTCCGATACGTTATAATAATTTTAATAGATTTGGTTAGTTCGGATTAGTCGTCCAATCCACTTTCGATTAGTTTCACTTAGTCCCAACTTAGTTTACTTATTTGTGCCGGTTTTGACATGTCATAATTAATTTTAATAGATTTAGTTAGTTTTAGTTAGTCGTCTAATCAACTTTTGATGTGTTTCACTTAGTCTCAACTTATTTTAGTCATTTGAACCGGTTCCGATGCGTTATAGCCAATTTTAATAAAGTTGGCTAGTTCGGGTTAGTCGTCCAATCAACTTTCGGTTAGTTTCACTTAGTCTTAACTAATTTTACGTATTTGAGCCGGTTACGATACGTTATAATCAATTTTAATAGATTTGGTTAGTTGGGAATAGTCGTCGAATCAACTTTAGGTTAGTTTCACTAAGTCTCATCTTATTTTACTTATTTGACCAGTTGCGATACGCCATAATCAATTTCAATAGATTTGGTTAGCTTGGATTAGTCGTCCAATCAACTTTCGGTTAGTTTCACTTAGTATCAACCTATTTTTCTTATTTGAGCTAGTTCCGATACGTTATAATCAATTTTAATAGACTTGGTTAGTTTGGGATAGTCGTCCAATCAACCTTCAGTTAGTTTCACTTATTCTCAACAATAGTTCAGCACTGTATAAACAATGGTTCAGCTATCCCGCTTTCTGTACCATTTTCTTAATAAGATGGATAATATTAAATCAATTAAAATGCACTAAGCACGCTCATGGAATCGTGGCTGTGACGTGGACTGAAGGTCACCCAGGGCTTTTAGTCTACAGTTACCGACAGTTGAGAGTTTGGATTCTGGTTATTTGTTATTCTTGTGGCTGAGCTATAGGTTGCAATTGTTCTTACAACCTTTTACAACGTTAAGGGCCATATTGTACCACAGGTTCAAAAGTGTAAAATTAGCACAAGCCCAACTTATTGGTATTAAAGTAAGTAAAAACGCTATAGGAGATCATAGACCTGTAATGTGTTTCCGGAGATCAATAGATTTTCCTAATAGTTTGGTATGTTATTTAAATTATAAAAAATTTAAGTATTGTTTTACAAAAGCGCCAAACTAGTTGATATACAGGTTGCAAATATTAAGTTTAAACTATGTTTGCAAAGCTGACTCATTTACGAATATCTCGTTTCGTAGGCGAAAAAATTAGAATAATTCCGCCGATTGGAAATGTAAACAAATTACGTTCAAATAGCTGTACACAATATTTAATTATGCGGTGTGTTCTAGATAAAAATACTTCACCTTTATGATAATTTTGCCTTTTTTTATTGGATTTTATTATACGTTTCACCTGCTAAGTTTATAATAGCAAGAGCGCTAATACAGAACGCATCAAAATTAGAGTTCACTACATCCATACAAATTTGATGTTTTAAAAAAAAATAAAAAAAATACATGAGACAATTTAAATAAAAATATTAAGCGAAGTTAACATAGTCGACAAGCATGTTCTCGAAACAAAATTAGAGTTCAAGCTTATGAAGTTCACTTAATGCCAAGAATTTACTTCTACTTACTTCTACACATGTGTGACCCTCTTCTTGCTTTCCGGAGGATACTTAAGTAAAATGATATTACAAAACAGGTTAGCGAACCACTACAACGAGGCGAGAATGTAGATCACTTGATTATACCATAATTCATTTGCAAAGTAGTATTATATCGTAAAATGTGAACCAAAATATGAACACCTTATTCTTATATATGCCTTCTTTTGAAATTGATTCAATATTTAAACAAATCTCACGACCACGAATCTCGCGATTCTTGACAGGATAGTGTATTTATTCATAGTTTAAATAGCCAAAGAGAGCAAAGTTTTGCCAGTAGTATGTCAGGTGAAATTTAGTTTTAATTTATAAACGCAATATCGTCATTTTCTGGTCATTACCAAAGATTTAGGCAACTAACAAGTAGCAACAGTCTGCCATCTTTTCCTTAACAGAGGACTTTTATCATAAGAAACTTCATAAGAAGGAACGTATTCAGGATTACGCTCGCATGTTTTAGTGAAACCAGAGTCAGTTATTTTAATGAAACCAGGGTTAGGTTGAGACGGTGACTATTATTTTCATTATATGAATGTTGGCCATTTTGGGAATTAATTGAGAGTCAATTAATACCAAACATGTGTGGTGTAGATATGTTCTATATTGTTGTGGATAATTCTTTTTGATCTTACAAATTTTTGCCTGTTGCTCCACTTCATTTGTACGTTTTCATGAAGAAATAAGACCTCTTTGGCACCAGGGTGTAGACAGCACAAGTGCTAGTTTAGTGATCACAGTGAGGCTACCAACCATTAGCGTACTCATGAGTGAAGCCTGCTCAAACTTTGGTATACCTAGACGCCAATTTATAATGTCAAATCTGCAGGAAATACAATTATATAAATAACTAAATCTTGCATATCTGTTCACTAGACTTAAAACTGTCAAGGTGACAATGATAGTAATGTTGATAATATAAGAGTTTTATTTAAAATTAATTTAATCTCATACACAAACTATAGTTCTTAAGTAAAAACATTGTACCGTTTAGGGCGAGCCCTTCATCACATTGTCCTCCATCCGAGACCGCCCGAAGGCGAATCTGATCTCACTTCGACTGATTGGTTTGGATAAACTGAGTTAGGACTCGTGAGTGTATAAACTGTGAGGGCGCAGGGGGAGAAATAATTTTAGCGCCATCATCAGAACGCACGCCGCAGCGTAGGCCAATGTTTACCCAAGAGTCGGTAAAATCGTTAAAAAATCAAGGATTTGGCGCCCTCTTCAATGGCAATTGTTGGCCCTTAAACAAATGAAGAGAAAAAGAGTAAACCATTAAAACAGTTTACTGGAGCTACAAATCAATAAAGTTTGAAACAAATTCATGAGAAGTTCGAAAACGTTAAAAAATATATCAGTTTGATGGCAAAAAAAAGTTTTTGTACATATTTTTGTCGGTGGTTAGCACCTCGACCTTGCCGTTTCCTAGCGTTTAATGTGAAATTCCATTCGCCTCTTTTTGACCAAAATAAAATTTTCAATAACTATTTCATCACTTATCATACACAACTTTCATTTTATGTTTATAAAAACGCCAAGAAAAATAAAAACACCATTTGACACTGTGTTGATTTGGTGGTGTCGTCGGCTATTACTGCAAGGAAAGAACTTTTTTCAATTTCTTGCAAATTGTATTATCTGTATCCTTCAAACATACATTGCCACAAACGCGCGAAACACTTAGATGTTTATCTAAAACAGAATCATTTTTCTACTATAATCTACTAGTTCTAAGACACCCCTTTGCTAACCGAATCACTCTTTTCATTATGTCCACGAAGAGGAAGGTTACGTGCCCCACATAATTTTAATGTGTATGATTTTTGAAACAACCAATTGATTTTAATTAACCGTTTCATTATGAATATTTATTTGTTCTGCATAAGCCTTACTTAAACAAGATGCAGTGTTTATCCTTTGCAGAAGTTTCGTGATTATAAATTTATAAGTCTGTTTTTTTAAGCATATGCCCCTGAATTAATTTCAATAAAAATAATTTGTTGTAAATTTTTATTAAACCCTAAACAAAATCAAAATGCTCCAAAGTATTCAGAATTATCTACTTAGTTTATCATAAAACATTCACTTATCCCCAAAATTGTCGATGATAAAACTAAGGCTTAACTAACTCTAATTAAAAAAAAAACGAGCCAGCATCGTCACAATATTATTTTTCTAATGAAAAAATTTCAATCATAATAATAGTAACAAATGTCTTTATTACGGATAAAAATAATAGGAGTAATGAAGTGGAACTGGGCGAGTCATGTGGCCAGAGTAACATGGTCGATGAACAAAAAATTTACAAAGCAATAGATATATGGGCGCGGTATTCAACAAAGTTGCTCTTATACAACCCCCTAGTTTGCGTTTTATATAAAAATATGAAACCTTAAAAACTAGACTATAATCCATAAATGCCAGAAATACTTTCTTATTACGCCAAATGCTCAAATTTAATATATAAAGGAATTTAATACAAAAAAACTCTTATGTTTATCACTGATAAGATTAAGCCAAGTCTCCCTGCGGTACTATACTTCTCCAATCTAGGCTTAAAGACGGATTGTTTAGGTGCCCCCATCACGTCAGGGGGCAGCCTATAAAAGAAAATAACTGAATTATAGCTAAAACAGCGCTGAAATTGAGAAGAGTTATGCCTGGGGACGCTAAATAGATCCCGATGAGGACTCTCGCGCGGGTGAATATATTTTTTTTTGGCATAGGCACACACACTAAAGGGAGATCCTATGGCGTTCGACGAGCAGTGTGTGTGCGAAGATGTTGATTGACACGGTTCTTGAATATTTGTAGGTTGTAATCAGTGGGAAACATGTCCTGGAAGTGAGTTCCACAGTGATGCAGTGCGCCAGACAAAGGAGTTCTGGTAAAACGATGTTCTAGGTGTTTCTAGTTGTACGACGAACTTGCGCTCCTGCCGTCTGTCGGGACTGTGTGATAGGAGTTGCCAGGGGCGGGATTATGCGGGCAAAATCCTGGGAACATCTGCCGTGAAAGTATCTGTAAAACAGAGACATCTCGGCCACATGTCTGCGATGTTCCAGATTATCCAGATTCCGGGTCAACTCCGGATCGCCGACGAGACGCACAGCCCTCTTCTGAATGGAATCCAGCAGCTTTAGGATATGCTTTGGTGCGGCACCCCAGATATGTGAGCAATATTCTAAGCACGGTCTTATTTGCGCTTTGTACAGCAAGAGCAACTGCAGCGGTGTATAGAGTTTTTTGTTGCGAAATAGCGCACCAAGCTTCTGGGAGGCTGATTTTGCGATGTTAGCAACATGGTCATGCCATGACATATTGCTGTTGACCGAGACACCCAGCAGCCCGATTGACGAGAATGAAGGAATGGTCGATCCTGCCATAATGATGTCAGGGCCCGCTGTATTGGCCCTCTTAGTAAACGTTGCTGCTTGGGTCTTTGCTGCATTGGACTGGACCAAATTTCGGTCGCCCCAAGTTTGAACTTTCTCCAGGTCTTGATTTATTGCTGTAATCTGCTCCTGTCTGCGGTGATGCATCTCAGTCGCTGGTAAGGGTTTTTCTGATCTAAAGGGTACTGTCATCTGCAAAACTGTAAACAGGATTATTCGTTTCGATCAGCAGGTCATTAATATAGATGAGGAACAGAGTTGCTGAAAGTATTGCGCCCTGAGGCACGCCCGCATTGATGGTGAATGTGTCCAAGATGTGTCCATCGACTGCAACATGTAGGGATCGGTTCTTAAGGAAACTGGCCAGCCAGCTGCAGAGAGAGGCGGGCAGTCCCAAGGACGGCAGTTTGTTGAGCAGTCCGTCATGCCAAACTCTGTCGAATGCCTTTGAAATATCCAACGCAATCGCTCGAGACTCTCCATAGCTTTCAACTGCCCTACTCCATATATGAGTGACATAGGCCAATATATCCCCTGTCGATCTCTCTTTGCGAAAGCCGTATTGATTATCGCTGATTATTCTGTTGCTCTCGAGGTACTTGAGTAGTTGCTGGTTGACTACACGTTCCATGACTTTGAAGATTATTGGAAGCAAGCAATTGGGCGATAGTTTGAGGGCGTGGTTTTCTTGCCTTTTTTGGAACAGGTTGTACTCGAGCGACTTTCCAAGAGGATGGGTAAATCCCTTTTCTGTAAGAAAGAGAAAAAAGCCTGGAAAAAACAGGTGTTAGTTCGTTGGCGCAGTTCTTTAGCACGATGGCAGGTATTCCGTCCGGTTCTGATGCCTTTTGCGTATCTACTTCTTTAAGGATTTTGCGAATATCACGGCGAGAAAACTTGACTTCTGCCATGGTAGTGTTGATGTTCGGTATAGTGGGGACAGTCTTGCCTTGAGGCATGTCTAAGGTAGAGTGCGATGAAAATATTTTGGCGAGCATGTTTGCTTTTTCCTTGGCTGTAGTTGCCGTGATGCCACGTTCGTCCGTCAAAGGTGGGAGCGACGTTTTCGTAAAATTGTTACTTACTACCTTTGCTACCGACCAGAAATTCCTGGAACCACTGGGGCATTGCAAAAGTTTATTCCTGATCCTTTGACTATGTTTGTCCTTAGTTTCGTCGATCACACGCTTGCACTCGTTTCTCACTTCGATAAAATAATTGCGATTTTCAGCGGTCTGATTTTGCTGCCAGTACTTATAGGCTTGTTGTTTCCTTCCTACAGCTCTTTCGCATCTTTTGTCGAACCAGGGCTTTCCTTTTGATGGTAACTTGATGGAATTTGGAGGCATAAGAGCTCCTAGTCATATTTTCATAAAGATACGCGGGTTGTTTGGAGGCAGTAATCTAATGAACAAGACATAGAAGCTGCATCCGAAAACGATCCTCCAACCTAAACCAGTTAGACTGGCGAAAGCACTGGGAAATCGAATTTACGAAGATTGTAACCAAATATACAATAATTATGTAAACGTTGGAGACTTAATTTGTCTTTGTAAAGTAGGGCTGGCCAATACACACTAATACAAAAAGAGAGATGTGACAAAACAAAGATTATCTGCCAACCTAAGCTTAGTACATGCGTCAGGTATACTCTTATGAATATAAAGTAGTTTAACACTTTCACTCTCCAAGCATATATCATGATGTCGCCCCTCACGTTCACTATGTTAGACACATTTTTTTAACCCTCCGGCGGGCGCGCAGCGGTACTTTGTGCCGCATTTTTACATTTCATATATATTTTTTTAATTTTCATTGCTGCACGCCACTGTCGCGTCAGGTATTCTTCATTGATTATATTTAGAACCGGCTGCCAATGCACAGGGAGGCATTCAGGCTTCCTGTTAGTATCAAAAGAGACGCCAAGAGATCAAGTTGCACGTTTGCGGCATTCCGTGCCGCATGCGCCTTGTCATGTAAGTATTGAAAATTGCTTTTTTCACGGATTTTTGTACTGGTGTTACCTTGTGAGTATGTTACGATATATAAATCTCATTTTATTTGTTTTAGGGATAGAAACGTGTTAAATAAACCCCTCAGCGAAAAGAATTGTAAGATATTGCCGACAATTTATTCGAATGTTTTCTCTTTCTTGAGTTGATATTTCTATTTTATATTTAAAATATTTTACTATAAATATGGGTAATATCCTTTATTACTGAATAAATTGCAGTTAACAAATAGATTTTAGCTTTATACTTGTTTGTATGTGCGGCATTCAGTACCGCAACGCGCCCGCTCACGTAATTTTCAAAGGCGCGCCTGCCGTAGGGTTAATAGCGTGTTAAAAATCCTTTCATCTATATTTTTTTAGTAAAAAATACTCCTCCCCTTTCCTATTTTACATGATTACATATGATACATGGACATACAAGTCTACTATGAAATGTGATATCCTCATAATACGGGAAACACACCGAGGGATTGCAAGTCGCAGACCAAAGGTCCACGGGATGAACCTTATACTAGAGAGGCCTTGGAACCAAGTCATAAATTTTATGACAACTTTCTTCGAGCGGTAAAGATGGTATCCAGGAAATTTATCCCAAGAGGATGTAGAACAGACTATATTGCGGGCCTAACACACGAATCTAAAGAACTACTTGAAAGATACCAAACTATGTATGAAAATGATCCGTTCTCAGAAGAGACAATTCAAACAGGAGAAGAAGTACTACAAGCAGTATCCACAACGAGAACAGAAAAATGGTCCAGACTGGTGACAGGTCTGGATGTGAAACAAAGTAGAAGAGGAGCGTGGAAATTTACAAAAAATCTCAGCAATGATCCTACGACGCCGGCGCCAAATTTTACTGCGATAACACCTGACCAGATTGAATGGCAAAGTAACATCTAAAAGTAATAAAACCAAAATCAATCGCGGCGTTGCCAATGAAAACGACTCACTTGCCATGACATTTACTAGCGAAGAAGTAAAGCAAGTGATCCATCATATGAAGGACAATAAGGCATCGGGCCTGGATGACATCCGCACTGAGCAGATGAAGCACTTTGGTCCTGTAGCCCTAAACTGGATTGCCCAAATGATGAATGACTGCATCACTAATATGCAAATACCAAAAGTGTGGAGGAAGGCAAAAGTAGTAGCCCTTCTAAAACCGGGAAAGGAACCAACGGAGCCCAAACACTACAGACTTGTATCACTTATTTTCCATTTGTACAAGGTGCTGGAAAGAATGATTCTGGATCGCATTCGAGGCGCAGTCGAAGCTAAAATCATATCATGCTGCGGCCAAACTGTAAATCTCACCCAACATATAGAGGATGGGTTTGAGCAAAAGCTGATAACCGGAGCCGCTTTTATAGACCTGCCCGCTGCCTACGATACTGTCAACCACCAGCGACTGTTGACTAAAATCTACGATATAACAAAGGACTTCCGGTTGACTGAACTAGTGAAATGCATCCTGCAAAACAGACGCTTCTTCGTAACTCTTCAATCCAGGAAGAGTCGTCGGAGGAACCAGAAAAGTGGTCTACCTCAGGGTAGTGTCCTGGCCCCCCTTCTATACAACATCTACATCAACGACCTGCATATAAGGGAACAAACCAGATTGTTTATTTATGCTGACGATACAGCTGTCGCAGCCCAGGGAAGAACTTTTGAAGAGGTGGAAGGGAAACTAACACGCGCTATTTATGACCTGCCCACTTACTACACGAACAACTTTCTAAAGCCCAACCCATCCAAGACCAGTGTATGCGCCTTTCACCTTAAGAATAAGGACGACAAGAGAAAACTGAACGTAACGTGGCGAGGAGAAATACTAAATCATGACGACTCACCGAAGTATCTAGGTATCCGACTCGACAGGACGTTGACATTCCGGAAACACTGCAGTGAGGTAAAAGGAAAAGTATGTGCAAGAAACAACATAATTCAGAAACTTACCAACACAAAATTGGGAGCCCAACCTCAAGTTCTCCGAGTATCTGCCCTTGCACTATGCTTCTCTGCGGCGGAATTCGCGGCGCCCGTATGGTTCAGCTCGGCACATGCTAAGAATGTGGACGTGGCATTAAATGAAACTGTACGCATAGTGTTCGGATGCCTAAAACCAACACCGATACGAGAAATTTACCTCATTGTGGGCATAGCTCCACCACCAATTAGAAGAATAGTCGCAGCTGACGAAGAAAAGAGAAAACAGACTATCGACCACCGTCATCCCCTATATGGCTACCGTCTGCAACAAAGTCTCGCCGTCGTTTCATGCATATGACAGACCCTTTGGACGTGGCTCCGGAGACACGAAGAACTTTTTCGTGGCGCGAAGCTGTGGACAGAACTCATATAGAACTCACAGAAGAGATGGCGCCAGGGCATCACCTACCGTACCCAGTATGGAGGTCACTCAACCGGATAAAAACAGGTGTTACACAAAGCAAAAGTAACTTAAAAAAATGGGGATATAAAGACGATGATCACTGTGAATGTGGCGTAACCCAGGACCAACAACATCTACTTGTCTGTCCCAATATGGGGAATACATGCACTGAGGAGGACCTAATCTCAACAAATGACGAAGCCATACACTTGGCTGATTATTGGAAATTTGAAGTATAGCTAGGTGACCCGAACACGTAAGGTAAGTAAGTACAAGTCTACTAAATATTAATTATTCGCCCTTGAATCATATATCGCCAGGTCCTATAGTAGAGTGCTACTTATGCCTTATTTTGACTTCTGTGGGCACCTTGGGGTTACAAGCTGATACTTTCACAGAATGAAGGCTTTATTATATTGATTCAAAATTCGAAGGTAATAAGAAATCATGACGGGCAAAAGGGTAGTATACCTAAAAATCGAGATTATTATATGAACGTGTAGGATATTAAATTATGAATGTTTTCATATATAATTCATCTACATTTTTTTTACAAATTATATTTTTAATCATTGCTTGAAATATGCAGATTACATTCACCCTTATGGCAAAATAAATCAAAAAATTTAAATATCTCGGCAAAACCTGATTGAAATATACTCATTTTTGTATTCACCTCGCATTCTCTCCGAAATTTTTATTCTTGCAAAAAGTTTGCCTTAAGTATATAGAATACATAGGAGCATGAATACATCCTTTTTCTCAAATGGTAATGGAAAAATAGAATTAAATGTAAAAAAGGAATTTTCTTCAAGCATCGTATCTCACTTTTATTTATAGCTGTCTCTCTTTCGCGCCTATTGTACAATACAATAAGTGCTATACACCATTACGGGTTAGAATAATAATAATAGCTATTATTAATTGAATAAAGTCAATGAAGACATTTTCGATTATCCTGAAATTTATTTTTCCTGTACGTTGCTGTTAATAAAGAAGTAGAAAAAAAATCATATTGTCAACGAGGATTTAGGCGCTTCCCTGGTGCGTACTACTGAGTGGTATTACTGGCGGCGTTCCTCCTTGAGCTGGGGGTTGTATATCAGATGGAATAACGACTCGCTTAATTCGAAACAAACTGTACGTATATTGGTCTTCAGATACATTAAGGTATGTACTTAGAATGAAAACTATGACTGAATACAATTTACCAGAATGGCGTAAAACGCATGACCATTCGCTGAGGACTGACTGGACCGACCTATTCGGCTCCCTTGAGTTTACTTTTAGTTTAAATTGTTATGAGCGTTATAATTCGTTTTAGTTATATTGGTATGCTTTAATTAGGTTTCACTTTTATCTATGGTTCACTTTACTTTTTACTTTAAGTTTTACGTTACTTTTACACTTTACTTTTACACTGACGTCACTGTATAGGAGGTTCGATCTTGGTTCCCAGAGAAGCGTTTGGCCTTAATTAAAAGGGAACTACTTAACCAGAAAGTCAAGATCGGGAGGTTGACCTTGTTACCAGAAAAGCGTTTGGCCTTAATTAAAAGGGAACTACTTAACCAGATAGTCAAGGTCGGGAGGTTTGACCCTGGTCACCAGAAAAGCGTTTGACGTTAATTAAAAGGGAACTACTTAACCAGATAATCAGTATCGGGAGGGTTTGACCTTATTACAGGAGGAGCGTTTGGCCTTAATTAAAAGGGAACTACTCAACCAGATAAGTTGTCGTCTACTTGATTTGCCCGTTCTTTTATACTAAATTTTGTTGATATTTGACTGATTGTTTTTAAAACATGTTTAGATAATACTCATAATATTTGATCCTTCAATGGTATCAAGTTCAAACATTAGACTGAGGGTTCTTTTGTTATTACGCTTTCTAGTTTACAATATACTTAATGCAACTGCTATTAAAAAAAAGACTAGCTTTTATTCAGAATAGAAAAACTGAAAATGTAAAAATTCTTTATAATAACAAAATCTATTTATTTTCAGTGTCTGTATCTTCATCAGGAATAGACACAATGACTTCAATATTGCCTTCCAGTATTTTTTGCATGATCCTATGCAACCTATTTAATTTCTTCTACGTCTACAAGCTTGTTTCCATACAACCTAATGAAAAATTATTTGATTGACTTTTATTATGTACCTATTTAATCTAATAATAATTTATCTTTTTTTACATCCACATGCAATAAATACTTTTACATCCGAAGGAAATGCTGGTGTGGTTAAAATTGAGGATGATTTGGATATCACCTGCCTCCTCGAATCTCCATCCGCATTTTTTCACCTCTGGTAATAGGGGATTTGGTTGTAAAGAACTGAAGCACACCTTAGTTTGATAATGTGCTCTCAAACTGCGAAATTTTAAACTATTTTGTGTAGGGGCTAGTTTTTTTCAATTAGCGATGAATAGGCCAATAGTGTCCTGAAAATATTAATAGACTAAAAGGATTTGTAGAAAATAATTTTAGGATAAATTTCTCTATGTTATTGAACATGCCATCTGAGAATTCCTGGACCCAATACCGTCTAAATAATCGGAATAATTTAGATACATTTTCCAACATTTTATTTTTCCTAATCCTGAAAACTGGCTAGTTGTATGACAACCCGTTAGAGTTGCAGGTAATTTTTTGCAACTTTTTCTTCTAGGTTGATGTCAATGTCATGTCAAATTCTCTAGAAATATATATATTTTTCATAATACCTCTCTGAAAACTGTCATTTTCGACGTCTCTGTAGAGCAAAGAAAGTAAGTATTTTCGGTCCGGGCACGGGAAAATTTTTCCCGGTCCCTAATTAGGGAGCGGAAAAGTTTTCCCGTTCCCTGATTTTAAGTGCTAAATTTGCAGTTATTTAGTCACAGAATTAACATAAAGTATAGTAAATTGTGTTAAACTTATACAGCGATGCAGTCTACAAGATTAATATAGTACATTTTAGCGTCAATAGTCTAATTTTAATGAAAATTTTTTTATTTATTTATTCTGACATTACTTGTCACAAATACTTCAAAATTAGCTGCCTATTCAATTACAACAAAGCATACAAACACATTTCCATAGCAACGTTTGATGAATTTTAGATAAATACCTGTCTTGCTTGTCTTGCAAGTTTGACGTTTGCTTTCATTTGAATACAAAATGTATTATGACATGATTTTGGATACGTAAAATTATAATAATTTTATGTTTATGTCTTCATTTCAGAGAGGTGTTATGAACAATATCGTTTACACGTCCAGAGACAGCTTTTCCGGTGCGCGCACGACTTCCGATGTTCGGCTACGCCTCGTGCGCGCACCGGAAAAGCCTAATTTCCGGACTAGTAATGAAATATACTTTTTAATATGTACCAGAAGTACAAGTACATCAGTGTCATTGGATTCCACGATGCATGCCAAATAATACATACAAGGTTTAGCAGAGAGTATAATGCAACAAAATCCTAGTATCAGCTTCTTTGTGACTATAGAGGATAGTAATTTGTTGTCAATTGGTTCGCAATTTGTTATCTTATCAAAAATATTGGTAAATCCCCCACTATATTTGCGAACTTGAAATTCTTTTTATGACAGTGCTCCTTCCGATAAAAAGTTCGTTAACTGTTTTTGTTTTAACTAAAAACAGAGTGGATAAATAAATTCCACTGTTTTGGATGTAAAAAGGTAAGTTATTATTAGATTAAATCAGTACATAATAAAACTTAATTAAATAAATTTTTATTAGATTGTATGAAAGCACAGCTTGTACAGGGTGATACCCTGTAATGTAGCCCCCCTATAAATTTTTTATTTTAAGTGTCCCATAAAAAATAAAAGTATGGTTATGTAGGTACTGAAAAATACTTTTTTCTGCGTATAAAAAATATTGGAAAAATGATCAGTATACAGGGAAAACCAAAAAGTTAATTTTTTTTTCAATGGATATGAATTTATTTTTCGATTCCTTGTGAAATTCTAAACATATTCTATATCTATATATGATGTTATGTTATACCTCTAAAGTTAGTGGTTTCACAGCTATAAACAATAGAAAATCGGTACTTTGGCTAATTTTCACCTTGGTAGCAAGAAGATCACTAGAGATGGAGTAAAATAAAATTCACATTCTTATCTTAACTTTTCAAGAGCTATCTGATGGTCCTAACTGGCAGACGGTACCATGGGTACCAAATCGGGTACCTCGGTTGGTACCATAAGTTAGCATCATCAGATAGCTCTTGGAAAGTTAAGATAGGAATGTGAAATTCATTTTACTCCATCTCTAATGATCTCCTTACTACCAAGGTGAAAAGTAGCCAAAGTACCGATTTTCAAATGTTTATAGCTGTGAAACTACTAACTCTAGAGGTATAACATCATACATAAAATATGCTTAGAATTTTACGAGGAATCGAAAAATAAATTCATATATAGGGTGTTCCATTGAAAAAAAAATAACTTTTTGTTTTTCCCTGTATACTGATCATTTTTTCAATATTTTTATACGCAGAAAGAAAGTATTTTTCAGTACCTACATAACAATACTTTTAATTTTTTTGACAGTTAAAATAAAAAAGTTAAAGGGGGGCGACATTATAGGAGATCACCCTGTACACGTAGAATAAATTAAATAGGTTGCATAGGATCATGCAAAAAAAATACTGGATGGCAATATTGAAGTAATTGTGTCTATTTCTGAAGAAGATACACACACTGAAGATAAATAGATTTTGTTATTATAATAGTTATTTATGCAACAAGTGTGTAAAGTGAATCTTTTTTTATGAATGGGAATATTTATGAATGACAATCCCATGAATAAAAAAAGGGTATTTTACACATGAGTAGCATACAAAATTTTTTCTACTATCGAAAAATATATGAAAAAATTAAAATAATATTATATTACTTTACGCACTAGTGCGTAAAATAAATTATTTTACGCACTAGTGCGTAAAATATATTATTTTACGCATTGTCCTAAACGTCAAAAAATATGTCAGTAAACGTGAAAATATGTCAGCTTTACTTTACGCACTAGTGCGTAAAATAACTTACTTTACGCACTGCACATTAAAAAGGCTTATTTTACGAATGTTAGAGAGTGCGTAAAGTGAGTATTTTACGCACGGTAGTAGAAAAAGATATTTTACATTTTCAGTTTTTCTATTCTGAATAAAAGCAAGTCTTTTTTTAATAGCAGTTGCATTAAGTATATGATTTGTTTTCTACTTCTTTATCACCTAGCAAAGTCTACGAAAAATAAATTTCAGTATAATCGAAAATGTCTCCATTGACTTTATTCAATTAGTAACAGCTATTATTATTATTAGTATTCTAACCCGTAATAGTGTAAAAGCACTTATTATATTGTATAATAGGCGCAAGAGAGAGAGGAAGCTATGAAGAAAAGTGAGATACGAGAGTGCTCGGGAAGCGAGAGATCGGCCGGTCGCTGCTTAAAGAAAATTACTTTTTACATTTAGTTCTATTTTTCCATTACCATTTGAGACAAAATATATATTCATGCACTATGTATTCTAAATACTTAAGGCAAACTTTTTGCAAGAATACAAATTTTTGCTTTGAGCCTTCATTTCGGAGAGAATGCGAGGTGAATACAAAAATAACCATATTTCAATTAGATTTTGCCCAGGTTCGAAGCCACATATTTAAATTTTTTTATTTATTTTGCCGTAAGGGCCAATGTAATCTGTATATTTCAAGCAATGATAAAAATATAAATCGTACAAAAATGTAGATGAGTTATATATGAAAACATTCATAATTTAAAATCCTACACGTTCATATAATAATCTCGATTTTTAGGTATACTGCCCTTTTTCTCGCTATGATTTTTATTACCTTCGGATTTTGAATTACTATAATAACGAAAATTTCAGCTTGTAACCTCGAGGTGCCCACAGAAATCATTTATAGAAGGCTTTTACTACTTTATATCAGAATGAATTTCCATCCCGTCAGAGTGTCTCAAAAAAATTAAAATTCAGAAAAACAAGGAATAAATTCTCCGTGCCCTTAGAATCAAATTAGTTTACTAACCTTATTAATCGATGTGCGTCGACAAAAATTTGTACACATATCAAGGATAGTCATAGAAGTATACCAGAGATAGCAGAATCCATTTCCATCCCGTCAGAGTGTCGCAAAAAAAATTAAATTCAGAAAAACAAGGAATAGATTCTCGGCGCCCTTAGAATTAAAT